>JBBPBR010000453.1:0-19950 GCA_037974775.1 Cicer pinnatifidum
ACCTAAATGTTCATCAAATGACTAAACACACCTATTGGATGCACAAGATTGGTTAGAAACCCTAATTAGACAAGAATAAGCATAGGGAGGACGAAAATGACCTAAATGTTCACCCAATGACACAAATGAACTTATTGGATGCACAAGATTGGTTAAAAACCCTAATTGGACAAGAATAAGCCTAGGGAGGACGAAAATGACCTAAATGTTAATCCAATGACACAAATGAACTTATTGGATGCACAAGATTGGTTAGAAACCCTAATGGGACAAGATTAAGCCTAGGGAGGACGAAAGTAACCTTAATGTTCATCCAATGACACAAACACACCTATTGGATGCACAAGATTGGTTAGAAACCCTAATTGGACAAGAATAAGCCTTGGGAGGACAAAAAAGACCTAAATGTTCATCCAATGACACAAATGAACTTATTGGATGCACAAGATTGGTTAAAAACCCTAATTGGAAAAGAATAAGCCTAGGGAGGACGAAAATGACCTAAATGTTCATCCAATGACACAAACACACCTATTGGATGCACAAGATTGGTTAAAAACCCTAATTGGACAAGAATAAGCCTAGGGAGGACGAAAATGACCTAAATGTTCATCGAATGACACAAATGAACTTATTGGATGCACAAGATTGGTTAAAAACCCTAATTGGACAAGAATAAGACTAGGGTGGACTAAAATGACCTAAATGTTCATCTAATGACACAAACACACCTATTGGATTCACAAGATTGTTTAGAAACCCTAATTGGACAAGAATAAGCCTAGGGAGGATGAAAATGACCTAAATATTCATCCAATGACACAAATGAACTTATTGGATGCACAAGATTGCTTAAAACCCTAATTGGACAAGAATATGACTAGGGAGAACGAAAATGACCTAAATGTTCATCCAATGACACAAACACACCTATTGGATGCACAAGTTTGGTTAAAAACCTTAATTGGACAAGAATAAGACTAGGGAGGACGAAAATGACCTAAATGTTCATCCATTGACACAAACACACCTATTGTATGCACAAGTTTGGTTAAAAACCCTAATTGGACAAGAATAAGCCTAGGGAGGACGAAAATGACCTACATGTTCATCCAATGACACAAATGAACTTATTGGATGCACAAGATTGGTTAAAAACCCTAATTGGACAAGAATAAGACTAGGGAGGACTAAAATGACCTAAATGTTCATCCAATGACACAAACACACCTATTGGATTCACAAGATTGGTTACAAACCCTAATTGGACTAGAATAAGCCTAGGGAGGATGAAAATGACCTAAATATTCATCCAATGACACAAATGAACTTATTGGATGCACAAGATTGGTTAGAAACCCTAATGGGACAAGAATAAGCCTAGGGAGGACGAAAGTAACCTAAATGTTCATCCAATGACACAAACACACCTATTGGATGCACAAGATTGGTTAGAAACCCTAATTGGACAAGAATAAGCCTTGGGAGGACGAAAATGACCTAAATGTTCATCCAATGACACAAATGAACTTATTGGATGCACAAGATTGGTTAAAAACCCTAATTGGACAAGAATAAGCCTAGGGAGGACGAAAATGACCTAAATGTTCATCCAATGACACAAACACACCTATTGGATGCACAAGATTGGTTAAAAACCATAATTGGACAAGAATAAGCCTAGGGAGGACGAAAATGACCTAAATGTTAATCCAATGACACAAATGAACTTATTGGATGCACAAGATTGGTTAAAAACCCTAATTAAACAAGAATAAGCCTAGGGAGGACGAAAATAACCTAAATGTTCATCAAATGACTAAACACACCTATTGGATGCACAAGATTGGTTAGAAACCCTAATTGGACAAGAATAAGCCTAGGGAGGACGAAAATGACCTAAATGTTCTCCCAATGACACAAATGAACTTATTGGATGCACAAGATTGGTTAAAAACCCTAATTGGACAAGAATAAGCCTAGGGAGGACGAAAATGACCTAAATGTTCATCCAATGACACAAACACACCTATTGGATGCACAAGATTGGTTAAAAACCCTAGTTGGACAAGAATTAGCCTAGGGAGGACGAAAATGACCTAAATGTTCATCCAATGACACAAATGAACTTATTGGATGCACAAGATTGGTTAAAAACCCTAATTGGACAAGAATAAGCCTAGGGAGGACGAAAATGACCTAAATGTTCATCCAATGACACAAATACACCTATTGGATGCAAAAGATTGGTTAGAAACCCTAATTGGACAAGAATAAGCGTAGGGAGGACGAAAATGACCTAAATGTTCATCCAATGACACAAACACACCTATTGGATGCACAAGATTGGTTAAAAACCCTAATTGGACAAGAATAAGCCTAGGGAGGACGAAAATGACCTAAATGTTCATCCAATGACACAAATGAACTTATTGGATGCACAAGATTGGTTAAAAACCCTAATTGGACAAGAATAAGCCTAGGGAGAACGAAAATGACCAAAATGTTCCTCCAATGACACAAATGAACTTATTGGATGCACAAGATTGCTTAAAAACCCTAATTGGAAAAGAATAAGCCTAGGGAGGACGAAAATGACCTAAATGTTCATCCAATGACACAACTGAACTTATTGGTTGCACAAGATTGCTTAAAACCCTAATTGGACAAGAATAAGACTAGGGAGGACGAAAATGACCTAAATGTTCATCCAATGACACAAACACACCTATTGGATGCACAAGATTGGTTAGAAACCCTAATTGGACCAGAATAAGCCTTGGGAGGACGAAAATGACCTAAATATTCATCCAATGACACAAATGAACTTATTGGATGCACAAGATTGGTTAAAAACCCTAATTGGACAAGAATAAGCCTAGGGAGGACGAAAATGACCTAAATGTTCATCCAATGACACAAATGAACTTATTCGATGCACAAGATTGTATAAAAACCCTAATTGGACAAGAATAAGACTAGGGAGGACGAAAATGACCTAAATGTTCATCCAATGACACAAATGAACTTATTGGATGCACAAGATTGGTTAAAAACCCTAATTGGACAAGAATAAGCCTAGGGAGGACGAAAATGACCTAAATGTTCATCCAATGACACAATTGAACCTATTGAATGCACAAGATTGTTTAGAAACCCTAATTGGACAAGAATAAGCTTAGGGAGGACGAAAATGACCTAAATGTTCATCCAATGACACAAACACACCTATTGGATGCACAAGATTGGTTAAAAACCCTAATTGGACAAGAATAAGCCTAGGGAGGACGAAAATGACCTAAATGTTCATCCAATGACACAAATGAACTTACTGGATGCACAAGATTGCGTAAAAACCCTAATTAGACAAGAATAAGCCTAGGGAGGACGAAAATGACCTAAATGTTCATCCAATGACACAAACACACCTATTGGATGCACAAGATTGGTTAAAAACCCTAATTGGACAAG
This sequence comes from Cicer pinnatifidum, assembly GCA_037974775.1. Taxonomy (NCBI): domain Eukaryota; kingdom Viridiplantae; phylum Streptophyta; class Magnoliopsida; order Fabales; family Fabaceae; genus Cicer; species Cicer pinnatifidum. The sequence goes on from JBBPBR010000453.1 coordinate 3,472, forward strand.
AATAAGCCTAGGGAGGACGAAAATGACCTAAATGTTCATCCAATGACACAAATGAACTTATTGGATGCACAAGATTGCTTAAAAACCCTAATTGGACAAGAATAAGCCTAGGGAGGACGAAAATCACCTAAATGTTCATCCAATGACACAAATACACCTATTGGATGCAAAAGATTGGTTAGAAACCCTAATTTGACAAGAATAAGCATAGGGAGGACGAAAATGACCTAAATGTTCATCCAATGACACAAACACACCTATTGGATGCACAAGATTGGTTAAAAACCCTAATTGGACAAGAATAAGCCTAGGGAGGACGAAAATGACCTAAATGTTCATCCAATGACACAAATGAATTTATTGGATGCACAATATTGCTTAAAAACCTTAATTGGATAAGAATAAGCCTAGGGAGGACGAAAATGACCTAAATGTTCATCCAATGACACAAATACACCTATTGGATGCACAAGATTGGTAAGAAACCCAAATTGGACAAGAATAAGCCTAGGGAGGACGAAAATGACCTAAATGTTCATCCAATGACACAAATGAACTTATTGGATGCACAAGATTGGTTAAAAACCCTAATTGGACAAGAATAAGCCTAGGGAGGACGAAAATGACCTAAATGTTCATCCAATGACACAAACACACCTATTGGATGCACAAGATTGGTTAAAAACCCTAATTGGACAAGAATAAGCATTGGGAGGACGAAAATAACCTAAATGTTCATCCAATGACACAAACACACCTATTAGATGCACAAGATTGGTTAGAAACCCTAATTGGACAAGAATAAGCCTAGGGAGGACGAAAATGACCTAAATATTCATCCAATGACACAAATGAACTTATTGGATGCACAAGATTGCTTAAAACCCTAATTGGACAAGAATAAGACTAGGGAGGACGAAAATGACCTAAATGTTCATCCAATGACACAAACACACCTATTGGATGCACAAGATTGGTTAGAAACCCTAATTGGACAACAATACGCCTTGGGAGGACGAAAATGACCTAAATGTTCATCCAATGACACAAATGAACTTATTGGATGCACAAGATTGGTTAAAAACCCTAATTGGACAAGAATAAGCCTAGGGAGGACGAAAATGACCTAAATGTTCATCCAATGACACAAACACACCTATTGGGTGCACAAGATTGGTTAGAAACCCTAATTGGACAAGAATAAGCCTAGGGAGGACGAAAATGACCTAAATGTTAATCCAATGACACAAATGAACTTATTGGATGCACAAGATTGGTTAAAAACCCTAATTGGACAAGAATAAGCCTAGGGAGGACGAAAATAACCTAAATGTTCATCAAATGACTAAACACACCTATTGGATGCACAAGATTGGTTAGAAACCCTAATTGGACAAGAAAAAGCCTAGGAAGGACGAAAGTGACCTAAATGTTCATCTAATGACACAAACACACCTATTGGATTCACAAGATTGTTTAGAAACCCTAATTGGACAAGAATAAGCCTAGGGAGGATGAAAATGACCTAAATATTCATCCAATGACACAAATGAACTTATTGGATGCACAAGATTGGTTAAAAACCCTAATTGGACAAGAATAAGACTAGGGAGGACTAAAATGACCTAAATGTTCATCTAATGACACAAACACACCTATTGGATTCACAAGATTGTTTAGAAACCCTAATTGGACAAGAATAAGCCTAGGGAGGATGAAAATGACCTAAATATTCATCCAATGACACAAATGAACTTATTGGATGCACAAGATTGCTTAAAACCCTAATTGGACAAGAATAAGACTAGGGAGAACGAAAATGACCTAAATGTTCATCCAATGACACAAACACACCTATTGGATGCACAAGTTTGGTTAAAAACCTTAATTGGACAAGAATAAGACTAGGGAGGACGAAAATGACCTAAATGTTCATCCATTGACACAAACACACCTATTGTATGCACAAGTTTGGTTAAAAACCCTAATTGGACAAGAATAAGCCTAGGGAGGACGAAAATGACCTACATGTTCATCCAATGACACAAATGCACTTATTGGATGCACAAGATTGGTTAAAAACCCTAATTGGACAAGAATAAGACTAGGGAGGACTAAAATGACCTAAATGTTCATCCAATGACACAAACACACCTATTGGATTCACAAGATTGGTTACAAACCCTAATTGGACTAGAATAAGCCTAGGGAGGATGAAAATGACCTAAATATTCGTCCAATGACACAAATGAACTTATTGGATGCACAAGATTGCTTAAAACCCTAATTGGACAAGAATAAGCCTAAAGAGGACGAAAATGACCTAAATGTTCATCCAATGACACAAACACAGCTATTGGATGCACAAGATTGGTTAAAAAGCCTAATTGCACTAGAATAAGCCTAGGGAGGACGAAAATGACCTAAATGTTAATCCAATGACACAAATGAACTTATTGGATGCACAAGATTGGTTAGAAACCCTAATGGGACAAGAATAAGCCTAGGGAGGACGAAAGTAACCTAAATGTTCATCCAATGACACAAACACACCTATTGGATGCACAAGATTGGTTAGAAACCCTAATTGGACAAGAATAAGCCTTGGGAGGACGAAAATGACCTAAATGTTCATCCAATGACACAAATGAACTTATTGGATGCACAAGATTGGTTAAAAACCCTAATTGGAAAAGAATAAGCCTAGGGAGGACGAAAATGACCTAAATGTTCATCCAATGACACAAACACACCTATTGGATGCACAAGATTGGTTAGAAACCCTAATTGGACAAGAATAAGCCTAGGGAGGATGAAAACGACCTAAATATTCATCCAATGTCACAAATGAACTTATTGGATGCACAAGATTGGTTAAAAACCTAATTGGACAAGAATAAGACTAGGGAGGACTAAAATGACCTAAATGTTCATCTAATGACACAAACACACCTATTGGATTCACAAGATTGTTTTGAAACCCTAATTAAACAAGAATAAGCCTAGGGAGGATGAAAATGACCTAAATATTCGTCCAATGACACAAATGAACTTATTGGATGCACAAGATTGCTTAAAACCCTAATTGGACAAGAATAAGACTAGGGAGAACGAAAATGACCTAAATGTTCATCCAATGACACAAACACACCTATTGGATGCACAAGTTTGGTTAAAAACCTTAATTGGACAAGAATAAGACTAGGGAGGACGAAAATGACCTAAATGTTCATCCATTGACACAAACACACCTATTGTATGCACAAGTTTGGTTAAAAACCCTAATTGGACAAGAATAAGCCTAGGGAGGACGAAAATGACCTACATGTTCATCCAATGACACAAATGAACTTATTGGATGCACAAGATTGGTTAAAAACCCTAATTGGACAAGAATAAGACTAGGGAGGACTAAAATGACCTAAATGTTCATCCAATGACACAAACACACCTATTGGATTCACAAGATTGGTTACAAACCCTAATTGGACTAGAATAAGCCTAGGGAGGATGAAAATGACCTAAATATTCATCCAATGACACAAATGAACTTATTGGATGCACAAGATTGGTTAGAAACCCTAATGGGACAAGAATAAGCCTAGGGAGGACGAAAGTAACCTAAATGTTCATCCAATGACACAAACACACCTATTGGATGCACAAGATTGGTTAGAAACCCTAATTGGACAAGAATAAGCCTTGGGAGGACGAAAATGACCTAAATGTTCATCCAATGACACAAATGAACTTATTGGATGCACAAGATTGGTTAAAAACCCTAATTGGAAAAGAATAAGCCTAGGGAGGACGAAAATGACCTAAATGTTCATCCAATGACACAAACACAGCTATTGGATGCACAAGATTGGTTAAAAAGCCTAATTGCACTAGAATAAGCCTAGGGAGGACGAAAATGACCTAAATGTTAATCCAATGACACAAATGAACTTATTGGATGCACAAGATTGGTTAGAAACCCTAATGGGACAAGAATAAGCCTAGGGAGGACGAAAGTAACCTAAATGTTCATCCAATGACACAAACACACCTATTGGATGCACAAGATTGGTTAAAAACCCTAATTGGACAAGAATAAGCCTTGGGAGGACGAAAATGACCTAAATGTTCATCCAATGACACAAATGAACTTATTGGATGCACAAGATTGGTTAAAAACCCTAATTGGAAAAGAATAAGCCTAGGGAGGACGAAAATGACCTAAATGTTCATCCAATGACACAAACACACCTATTGGATGCACAAGATTGGTTAGAAACCCTAATTGGACAAGAATAAGCCTAGGGAGGATGAAAACGACCTAAATATTCATCCAATGACACAAATGAACTTATTGGATGCACAAGATTGCTTAAAACCCTAATTGGACAAGAATATGACTAGGGAGAACGAAAATGACCTAAATGTTCATCCAATGACACAAACACACCTATTGGATGCACAAGTTTGGTTAAAAACCCTAATTGGACAAGAATAAGCCTAGGGAGGATGAAAATGACCTAAATGTTCATCCAATGACACAAATGAACTTATTGGATGCACAAGATTGGTTAAAAACCTAATTGGACAAGAATAAGCCTAGGGAGGACGAAAATGACCTAAATGTTCATCCAATGACACAAACACACCTATTGGATTCACAAGATTGTTTAGAAACCCTAATTGGACAAGAATAAGCCTAGGGAGGATGAAAATGACCTAAATATTCATCCAATGACACAAATGAACTTATTGGATGCACAAGATTGCTTAAAACCCTAATTGGACAAGAATAAGACTAGGGAGGACGAAAATGACCTAAATGTTCATCAAATGACACAAACACACCTACTGGATGCACAAGATTGGTTAGAAACCCTAATTGGACAAGAATAAGCCTTAAGAGGACGAAAATGACCTAAATGTTCATCCAATGACACAAATGAACTTATTGGATGCACAAGATTGGTTAAAAACCCTAATTGGAAAAGAATAAGCCTAGGGAGGACGAAAATGACCTAAATGTTCATCCAATGACACAAACACACCTATTGGATTCACAAGATTGTTTAGAAACCCTAATTGGACAAGAATAAGCCTAAGGAGGATGAAAATGACCTAAATATTCATCCAATGACACAAATGAACTTATTGGATGCACAAGATTGCTTAAAACCCTAATTGGACAAGAATAAGACTAGGGAGGACGAAAATGACCTAAATGTTCATCCAATGACACAAACACACCTAATTGATGCACAAGATTGGTTAGAAACCCTAATTGGACAAGAATAAGCCTAGGAAGGACGAAAATGACCTAAATGTTAATCCAATGACACAAATGAACTTATTGGATGCACAAGATTGGTTAAAAACCCTAATTGGACAAGAATAAGCCTAGGGAGGACGAAAATGACCTAAATGTTCATCCAATGACACAAACACACCTATCGAATGCACAAGATTGGTTAGAAACCCTAATTGGACAAGAATAAGCCTAGGAAGGACGAAAATGACCTAAATGTTAATCCAATGACACAAATGAACTTATTGGATGCACAAGATTGGTTAAAAACCCTAATTGGACAAGAATAAGCCTAGGGAAGACGAAAATGACCTAAATGTTCATCCAATGACACAAATGAACTTATTGGATGCACAAGATTGGTTAAAAACCCTAATTGGAAAAGAATAAGCCTAGGGAGGACGAAAATGACCTAAATGTTCATCCAATGACACAAACACACCTATTGGATGCACAAGATTGTTTAGAAACCCTAATTGGACAAGAATAAGCCTAGGGAGGACGAAAATGAACTAAATGTTAATCCAATGACACAAATGAACTTATTGGATGCACAAGATTGGTTAAAAACCCTAATTGGACAAGAATAAGCCTAGGGAGGACGAAAATGACCTAAATGTTCATCCAATGACACAAACACACCTACTGGATGCCCAAGATTGGTTAAAAACTCTAATTGGACAAGAATAAGCATAGGGAGGACGAAAATGACCTAAATGTTCATCCAATGACACAAACACACCTATTGGATGCACAAGATTGGTTAGAAACCCTAATTGGACAAGAATAAGCCTAGGGAGGACGAAAACGACCTAAATATTCATCCAATGACACAAATGAACTTATTGGATGCACAAGATTGCTTAAAACCCTAATTGGACAAGAATAAGACTAGGGAGGACGAAAATGACCTAAATGTTCATCCAATGACACAAACACACCTATTGGATGCACAAGATTGGTTAGAAACCCTAATTGGACAAGAATAAGCCTAGGAAGGACGAAAATGACCTAAATGTTAATCCAATGACACAAATGAACTTATTGGATGCACAAGATTGGTTAAAAACCCTAATTGGACAAGAATAAGCCTAGGGAGGACGAAAATGACCTAAATGTTCATCCAATGACACAAACACACCCTAAACCCTAAACCCTAAACCCTAATCCAATGACACAAATGAACTTATTGGATGCATAAGATTGGTTAAAAACCCTAATTGGACAAGAATAAGCTTAGGGTGGACGAAAATGACCTAATTGTTCATCCAATGACACAAATGAACTTATTGGATGCACATGATTGGTTAAAAACCCTAATTGGACAAGAATAAGCCTAGGGAGGACGAAAATGACCTAAATGTTAATCCAATGACACAAATGAACTTATTGGATGCACAAGATTGCTTCAAACACTAATTGGACAAGAATAAGACTAGGGAGGACGAAAATGACCTAAATGTTCATCCAATGACACAAACACACCTATTGGATGCACAAGATTGGTTAGAAACCCTAATTGGACAAGAATAAGCCTAGGAAGGACGAAAATGACCTAAATGTTAATCCAATGACACAAATGAACTTATTGGATGCACAAGATTGGTTAAAAACCCTAATTGGACAAGAATAAGCCTAGGGAGGACGAAAATGACTTAAATGTTCATCCAATGACACAAACACACCTATTGGATGCACAAGATTGGTTAAAAACCCTAATTCGACAAGAATAAGCCTAGGGAGGACGAAAATGACCTAAATGTTAATCCAATGACACAAATGAACTTATTGGATGCACAAGATTGGTTAAAAACCCTAATTGGACAAGAATAAGCCTAGGGAGGACGAAAATAACCTAAATGATCATCAAATGACTAAACACACCTATTGGATGCACAAGATTGGTTAGAAACGCTAATTGCACAAGAATGAGCCTAGGAAGGACGAAAATGACCTAAATGTTCACCCAATGACACAAATGAACTTATTGGATGCACAAGATTGGTTAAAAACCCTAATTGGACAAGAATAAGCCTAGGGAGGACGAAAATGACCTAAATGTTCATCCAATGACACAAACACACCTATTGGATGCACAAGATTGGTTAAAAACCCTAATTGGACAAGAATAAGCATAGGGAGGACGAAAATGACCTAAATGTTCAACCAATGACACAAACACACCTGTTGGATGCACAAGATTGGTTAGAAACCCTAATTGGACAAGAATAAGCCTAGGGAGGACGAAAATGACCTAAATATTCATCCAATGACACAAATGAACTTATTGGATGCACAAGATTGCTTAAAACCCTAATTGGACAAGAATAAGACTAGGGAGGACGAAAATGACCTAAATGTTCATCCAATGACACAAACACACCTATTGGATGCACAAGATTGGTTAAAAACCCTAATTGGACTAGAATAAGCATAAGGAGGACGAAAATGACCTAAATGTTCATCCAATGACACAAACACACCTATTGGATGCACCAGATTGGTTAGAAACCCTAATTGCACAAGAATAAGCCTAGGGAGGACGAAAATGACCTAAATATTCATCCAATGACACAAATCAACTTATTGGATGCACAAGATTCCTTAAAACCCTAATTGGACAAGAATAAGCTTAGGGAGGACGAAAGTGACCTAAATGTTCATCCAATGACACAAACACACCTATTGGATGCACAAGATTGTTTAGAAACCCTAATTGGACAAGAATAAGCCTAGGGAGGACGAAAATGACCTAAATGTTCATCCAATGACACAAACACACCTATTGGATGCACAAGATTGGTTAGAAACCCTAATTGGACAAGAATAAGCCTAGGAAGGACGAAAATGACCTAAATGTTAATCCAATGACACAAATGAACTTATTGGATGCACAAGATTGGTTAAAAACCCTAATTGGACAAGAATAAGCCTAGGGAGGTCGAAAATGACCTAAATGTTCATCCAATGACACAAATGAACTTATTGGATGCACAAGATTGGTTAAAAACCCTAATTGGACAAGAATAAGACTAGGGAGGACTAAAATGACCTAAATGTTCATCCAATGACACAAACACACCTATTGGATTCACAAGATTGGTTACAAACCCTAATTGGACTAGAATAAGCCTAGGGAGGATGAAAATGACCTAAATATTCATCCAATGACACAAATGAACTTATTGGATGCACAAGATTGCTTAAAACCCTAATTGGACAAGAATAGGCCTAGAGAGGACGAAAATGACCTAAATGTTCATCCAATGACACAAACACAGCTATTGGATGCACAAGATTGGTTAAAAACCCTAATTGCACAAGAATAAGCCTAGGGAGGACGAAAATGACCTAAATGTTCATCCAATGACACAAATGAACTTATTGGATGCACAAGATTGGTTAAAAACCCTAATTGGACAAGAATAAGACTAGGGAGGACGAAAATGACCTAAATGTTCATCCAATGACACAAACACACCTATTGGATTCACAAGATTGGTTATAAACCCTAATTGGACTAGAATAAGTCTAGGGAGGATGAAAATGACCTAAATATTCATCCAATGACACAAATGAACTTATTGGATGCACAAGATTGCTTAAAACCCTAATTGGACAAGAATAAGCCTAGGGAGGACGAAAATGACCTAAATGTTCATCCAATGACACAAACACACCTATTGGATGCACAAGATTGGTTAAAAACCCTAATTGCACAAGAATAAGCCTAGGGAGGACGAAAATGACCTAAATGTTCATCCAATGACACAAATGAACTTATTGGATGCACAAGATTGGTTAAAAACCTTAATTGGACAAGAATAAAACTAGGGAGGACGAAAATGCCCTAAATGTTCATCCAATGACACAAACACACCTATTGGATGCACAAGATTGGTTAGAAACCTTAATTGGACAAGAATAAGCCTAGGGAGGATGAAAATGACCTAAATATTCATCCAATGACACAAATGAACTTATTGGATGCACAAGATTGCTTAAAACCCTAATTGGACAAGAATAAGACTAGGGAGGACGAAAATGACCTAAATGTTCATCCAATGACACAAACACACCTATTCGATGCACAAGATTGGTTAGAAACCCTAATTGGACAAGAATAAGCCTAGGGAGGATGAAAATGACCTAAATATTCATCCAATGACACAAATGAACTTATTGGATGCACAAGATTGCTTAAAACCCTAATTGGACAAGAATAAGACTAGGGAGGACGAAAATAACCTAAATGATCATCCAATGACACAAACACACCTATTGGATGCACAAGATTGGTTAGAAACCCTAATTGGACAAGAATAAGCCTAGGAAGGACGAAAATGACCTAAATGTTAATCCAATGACACAAATGAACTTATTGGATGCACAAGATTGGTTAAAAACCCTAATTGGACAAGAATAAGCATAGGGAGGACGAAAATGACCTAAATGTTCATCCAATGACACAAACCCACATATTGGATGCACAAGATTGCTTAAAACCCTAATTGGACAAGAATAAGACTAGGGAGGACGAAAATGACCTAAATGTTCATCCAATGACACAAATGAACTTATTGGATAAACAAGATTGGTTAAAAACCCTAATTGGACAAGAATAAGCCTAGAGAGGACGAAAATGACCTAAATGTTCGTCCAATGACACAAACACACCTATTGGATGCACATGATTGCATAAAAACCCTAATTGGACAAGAATAAGATTAGGGAGGACGAAAATGACCTAAATATTCATCCAATGACACAAATGAACTTATTGGATGCACAAGATTGGTTAAAAACCCTAATTGGACAAGAATAAGCATAGGGAGGACGAAAATGACCTAAATGTTCATCCAATGACACAAACCCACATATTGGATGCACAAGATTGCTTAAAACCCTAATTGGACAAGAATAAGACTAGGGAGGACGAAAATGACCTAAATGTTCATCCAATGACACAAATGAACTTATTGGATACACAAGATTGGTTAAAAACCCTAATCGGACAAGAATAAGCCTAGGGAGGACGAAAATGACCTAAATGTTCGTCCAATGACACAAACACACCTATTGGATGCACATGATTGCATAAAAACCCTAATTGGACAAGAATAAGATTAGGGAGGACGAAAATGACCTAAATATTCATCCAATGACACAAATGAACTTATTGGATGCACAAGATTGGTTAAAAACCCTAATTGGACAAGAATAAGCATAGGGAGGACGAAAATGACCTAAATGTTCATCCAATGACACAAACCCACATATTGGATGCACAAGATTGCTTAAAACCCTAATTGGACAAGAATAAGACTAGGGAGGACGAAAATGACCTAAATGTTCATCCAATGACAGAAATGAACTTTTTGGATGCACAAGATTGGTTAAAAACCCTAATCGGACAAGAATAAGCCTAGGGAGGACGAAAATGACCTAAATGTTCGTCCAATGACACAAACACACCTATTGGATGCACAAGATTGCATAAAAACCCTAATTGGACAAGAATAAGACTAGGGAGGACGAAAATGACCTAAATGTTCCTCCTATGACACAAACACACCTATTGGATGCACAAGATTGTATAAAAACCCTAATTCGACAAGAATAAGACTAGGGAGGACGAAAATGACCTAAATGTTCCTCCAATGACACAAACACACCTATTGGATGCACAAGATTGCATAAAAACCCTAATTGGACAAGAATAAGACTAGAGAGGACGAAAATGACCTAAATGTTCATCCAATGACACAAATGAACTTATTGGATGCACAAGATTGGTTAAAAACCCTAATTGGAAAAGAATAAGCCTAGGGAGGACGAAAATGACCTAAATGTTCATCCAATGACACAAACACACCTATTGGATGCACAAGATTGGTTAGAATCCCTAATTGGACAAGAATAAGCCTAGGGAGGACGAAAATGACCTAAATGTTCATCCAATGACACAAATGAACTTATTAGATGCACAAGATTGCTTAAAACCCTAATTGGACAAGAATAAGACTAGGGAGGACGAAAATGACCTAAATGTTCATCCAATGACACAAATGAACTTATTGGATGCACAAGATTGCTTAAAAACCCCAATTGGACAAGAATAAACCTAGGGAGGACGAAAATGACCTAAATGTTCATCCAATGACACAAATGAACTTATTGGATGCACAAGATTGCTTAAAACCCTAATTGGACAAGAATAAGACTAGGGAGGACGAAAATGACCTAAATGTTCATCCAATGACACAAACACACCTATTGGATGCACAAATTTGGTTAAAAACCCTAATTGGACAAGAATAAGCCTAGGGAGGATGAAAATGACCTAAATGTTCATCCAATGACACAAATGAACTTATTGGATGCACAAGATTGGTTAAAAACCTAATTGGACAAGAATAAGCCTAGGGAGGACGAAAATGACCTAAATGTTCATCCAATGACACAAACACACCTATTGGATGCACAAGATTGGTTAGAAACCCTAATTGGACAAGAATAAGCCTTGGGAGGACGAAAATGAGCTAAATGTTCATCCAATGACACAAATGAACTTATTGGATGCACAAGATTGGTTAAAAACCCTAATTGGACAAGAATAAGCCTAGGGAGGACGAAAATGACCTAAATGTTCATCCAATGACACAAACACACCTATTGGATGCACAAGATTGGTTAAAAACCCTAATTGGATAAGAATAAGCATAGGGAGGACGAAAATGACCTAAATGTTCATCCAATGACACAAACACACCTATTGGATGCACAAGATTGGTTAGAAACCCTAATTGGACAAGAATAAGCCTAGGAAGGACGAAAATGACCTAAATGTTAATCCAATGACACAAATGAACTTATTAGATGCACAAGATTGGTTAAAAACCCTAATTGGACAAGAATAAGCCTAGGGAGGACGAAAATAACCTAAATGTTCATCAAATGACTAAACACACCTATTGGATGCACAAGATTGGTTAGAAACCCTAATTGGACAAGAAAAAGCCTAGGAAGGACGAAAGTGACCTAAATGTTCATCTAATGACACAAACACACCTATTGGATTCACAAGATTGTTTAGAAACCCTAATTGGACAAGAATAAGCCTAGGGAGGATGAAAATGACCTAAATATTCATCCAATGACACAAATGAACTTATTGGATGCACAAGATTGGTTAAAAACCCTAATTGGACAAGAATAAGACTAGGGAGGACTAAAATGACCTAAATGTTCATCTAATGACACAAACACACCTATTGGATTCACAAGATTGTTTAGAAACCCTAATTGGACAAGAATAAGCCTAGGGAGGATGAAAATGACCTAAATATTCATCCAATGACACAAATGAACTTATTGGATGCACAAGATTGCTTAAAACCCTAATTGGACAAGAATAAGACTAGGGAGAACAAAAATGACCTAAATGTTCATCCAATGACACAAACACACCTATTGGATGCACAAGTTTGGTTAAAAACCTTAATTGGACAAGAATAAGACTAGGGAGGACGAAAATGACCTAAATGTTCATCCATTGACACAAACACACCTATTGTATGCACAAGTTTGGTTAAAAACCCTAATTGGACAAGAATAAGCCTAGGGAGGACGAAAATGACCTAAATGTTCATCCAATGACACAAATGAACTTATTGGATGCACAAGATTGGTTAAAAACCCTAATTGGACAAGAATAAGACTAGGGAGGACGAAAATGACCTAAATGTTCATCCAATGACACAAATAAACTTATTGGATGCACAAGATTGGTTAGAAACCCTAATTGGACAAGAATAAGCCTAGGGAGGACGAAAATGACCTAAATGTTCACCCAATGACACAAATGAACTTATTGGATGCACAAGATTGGTTAAAAACCCTAATTGGACAAGAATAAGCCAAGGGAGGACGAAAATGACCTAAATGTTCATCCAATGACACAAACATACCTATTGGATGCACAAGATTGTTTAGAAACCCTAATTGGACAAGAATAAGCCTTGGGAGGACGAAAATGACCTAAATGTTCATCCAATGACACAAATGAACTTATTGGATGCACAAGATTGGTTAAAAACCCTAATTGGAAAAGAATAAGCCTAGGGAGGACGAAAATGACCTAAATGTTCATCCAATGACACAAACACACATATTGGATGCACAAGATTGGTTAAAAACCCTAATTGGACAAGAATAAGCCTAGGGAGGACGAAAATGACCTAAATGTTCATCCAATGACACAAACACACCTATTGGATGCACAAGATTGGTTAAAAACCCTAATTGGACAAAAATAAGCCTAGGGAGGACGAAAATGACCTAAATGGTCATCCAATGACACAAATGAACTTATTGGATGCACAAGATTGCTTAAAAACCCTAATTGGACAAGAATAAGCCTAGGGAGGACGAAAATGACCTAAATGTTCATCCAATGACACAAATGAACTTATTGGATGTACAAGATTGGTTAAAAACCCTAATTGGACAAGAATAAGCCTTGGGAGGACGAAAATGACCTAAATGTTCGTCCAATGACACAAACACACCTATTGGATGCACAAGATTGCATAAAAACCCTAATTGGACAAGAATAAGCCTAGGGAGGACGAAAATGACCTAAATGTTCATCCAATGACACAAATGAACTTATTGGATGCACAAGATTGGTTAAAAACCCTAATTGGACAAGAATAAGCATAGGGAGGACGAAAATGACCTAAATGTTCATCCAATGACACAAATGAACTTATTGGATGCACAAGATTAGGTAAAAACCCTAATTGGACAAGAATAAGCATAGGGAGGACGAAAATGACCTAAATGTTCATCCAATGACACAAACCCACATATTGGATGCACAAGATTGCTTAAAACCCTAATTGGACAAGAATAAGACTAGGGAGGACGAAAATGACCTAAATGTTCATCCAATGACACAAATGAACTTATTGGATGCACAAGATTGGTTAAAAACCCTAATTGGACAAGAATAAGCCTAGGGAGGACGTAAATGACCTAAATGTTCATCCAACGACACAAATGAACTTATTGAATGCACAAGATTGGTTAAAAACCCTTATCGGACAAGAATAAGCCTAGGGAGGACGAAAATGACCTAAATGTTCTTCCAATGACACAAACACACCTATTGGATGCACAAGATTGCATAAAAACACTAATTGGACAAGATAAAGACTAGGGAGGACGAAAATGACCTAAATGTTCCTCCAATGACACAAACACACCTATTGGATGCACAAGATTGCATAAAAACCCTAATTGGACAAGAATAAGACTAGGGATGACGAAAATGACCTAAATGTCCATCCAATGACACAAATGAACTTATTGGATGCAAAAGATTGGTTAAAAACTCTAATTGGACAAGAATAAGCCTAGGGAGGACGAAAATGACCTAAATGTTCATCCAATGACACAAATGAACTTATTGGATGCACAAGATTGGTTAAAAACCCTAATTGGACAAGAATAAGACTAGGGAGGACGAAAATGACCTAAATGTTCATCCAATGACACAAACACACCTATTGGATTCACAAGATTGTTTAGAAACCCTAATTGGACAAGAATAAGCATAAGGAAGATGAAAATGACCTAAATATTCATCCAATGACACAAATGAACTTATTGGATGCACAAGATTGCTTAAAACCCTAATTGGACAAGAATAAGACTAGGGAGGACGAAAATGACCTAAATGTTCATCCAATGACACAAACACACCTATTGGATGCACAAGATTGGTTAGAAACCCTAATTGGACAAGAATAAGCCTTGGGAGGACGAAAATGACCTAAATGTTCATCCAAGGACACAAATGAACTTATTGGATGCACAAGATTGGTTAAAAACCCTAATTGGACAAGAATAAGACTAGGGAGGACGAAAATGACCTAAATGTTCATCCAATGACACAAACACACCTATTGGATTCACAAGATTGTATAGAAACCCTAATTGGACAAGAATAAGCCTAGGCAGGATAAAAATGACCTAAATATTCATCCAATGACACAAATGAACTTATTGGATGCACAAGATTGGTTAAAAACCCTAATTGGACAAGAATAAGACTAGGGAGGACGAAAATGACCTAAATGTTCATCCAATGACACAAACACACCTATTGGATTCACAAGATTGTTTAGAAACCCTAATTGGACAAGAATAAGCCTAGGGAGGATGAAAATAACCTAAATATTCATCCAATGACACAAATGAACTTATTGGATGCACAAGATTGCTTAAAACCCTAATTGGACAAGAATAAGACTAGGGAGGACGAAAATGCCCTAAATGTTCATCCAATGACACAAACACACCTATTGGATGCACAAGTTTGGTTAAAAACCCTAATTGGACAAGAATAAGCCTAGGGAGGATGAAAATGACCTAAATGTTCATCCAATGACACAAATGAACTTATTGGATGCACAAGATTGGTTAAAAACCTAATTGGACAAGAATAAGCCTAGGGAGGACGAAAATGACCTAAATGTTCATCCAATGACACAAACACACCTATTGGATGCAAAAGATTGGTTAGAAACCCTAATTGGACAAGAATAAGCCTAGGGAGGATGAAAACGACCTAAATATTCATCCAATGACACAAATGAACTTATTGGATGCATAAGATTGCTTAAAACCCTAATTGGACAAGAATAAGACTAGGGAGGACGAAAATGACCTAAATGTTTATCCAATGACACAAACACACCTATTGGATGCACAAGATTGGTTAGAAACCCTAATTGGACAAGAATAAGCCTTGGGAGGACGAAAATGACCTAAATGTTCATCCAAGGACACAAATGAACTTATTGGATGCACAAGATTGGTTAAAAACCCTAATTGGACAAGAATAAGACTATGGAGGACGAAAATGACCTAAATGTTCATCCAATGACACAAACACACCTATTGGATTCACAAGATTGTTTAGAAACCCTAATTGGACAAGAATAAGCCTAGGGAGGATAAAAATGACCTAAATATTCATCCAATGACACAAATGAACTTATTGGATGCACAAGATTGGTTAAAAACCCTAATTGGACAAGAATAAGACTAGGGAGGACGAAAATGACCTAAATGTTCATCAAATGACACAAACACACCTATTGGAT
>JBBPBR010000454.1:0-73327 GCA_037974775.1 Cicer pinnatifidum
GGTTTTTAACCAATCTTGTGCATCCAATAAGTTCATTTGTGTCATTGGATTAACATTTAGCTCATTTTCGTCCTTCCTAGGCTTATTCTTGTTCAATTAGGGTTTCTAACCAATCTTGTGCATCCAATAGGTGTGTTTGTGTCATTGGATGAACATTTAGGTCATTTTCGTCCTCCCTAGGCTTATTCTTGTCCAACTAGGGTTTTTAACCAATCTTGTGCATCCAATAAGTTCATTTGTATCATTGGATTAACATTTAGGTCATTTTCGTCCTTCCTAGGCTTATTCTTGTCCAATTAGGGTTTCTAACCAATCTTGTGCATCCAATAGGTGTGTTGGTGTCATTGGATGAACATTTAGGTCATTTTCGTCCTCCCTAGGCTTATTCTTGTCCGATTAGGGTTTTTAACCAATCTTGTGCATCCAATAAGTTGATTTGTGTCATTGGATTAACATTTAGGTCATTTTCGTCCTTCCTAGGCTTATTCTTGTCCAATTAGGGTTTCTAAACAATCTTGTGAATCCAATAGGTGTGTTTGTGTCATTGGATGAACATTTAGGTTACTTTCGTCCTCCCTAGGCTTATTCTTGTCCCATTAGGGTTTCTAACCAATCTTGTGCATCCAATAAGTTCATTTGTGTCATTGGATTAACATTTAGGTCATTTTCGTCCTCCCTAGGCTTATTCTTGTCCAATTAGGGTTTTTAACCAATCTTGTGCATCCAATAAGTTCATTTGTGTCATTGGGTGAACATTTAGGTCATTTTCGTCCTCCCTATGCTTATTCTTGTCTAATTAGGGTTTCTAACCAATCTTGTGCATCCAATAGGTGTGTTTAGTCATTTGATGAACATTTAGGTTATTTTCGTCCTCCCTAGGCTTATTCTTGTCCAATTAGGGTTTTTAACCAATCTTGTGCATCCAATAAGTTCATTTGTGTCCTTGGATGAACATTTAGGTCATTTTCGTCCTCCCAAGGCTTATTCTTGTCCAATTAGGGTTTCTAACCAATCTTGTGCATCCAATAGGTGTGTTTGTGTCATTGGATGAACATTTAGGTCATTTTCGTCCTCCCTAGTCTTATTCTTGTCCAATTAGGGTTTTAAGCAATCTTGTGCATCCAATAAGTTCATTTGTGTCATTGGATGAATATTTAGGTCATTTTCATCTTCCTTATGCTTATTCTTGTCCAATTAGGGTTTCTAAACAATCTTGTGAATCCAATAGGTGTGTTTGTGTCATTGGATGAACATTTAGGTCATTTTCGTCCTCCCTAGTCTTATTCTTGTCCAATTAGGGTTTTTAACCAATCTTGTGCATCCAATAAGTTCATTTGTGTCATTGGATGAACATTTAGGTCATTTTCGTCCTCCCTAGGCTTATTCTTGTCCAATTAAAGTTTTCAACCAATCTTGTGCATCCAATAAGTTCATTTGTGTCATTGGATGAACATTTAGGTCATTTTCTTCCTCCCTAGTCTTATTCTTGTCCAATTAGGGTTTTTAACCAATCTTGTGCATCCAATAAGTTCATTTGTGTCATTGGATGAACATTTAGGTCATTTTCGTCCTCCCTAGGCTTATTCTTGTCCAATTAGGGTTTTTAACCAAACTTGTGCATACAATAGGTGTGTTTGTGTCAATGGATGAACATTTAGGTCATTTTCGTCCTCCCTAGTCTTATTCTTGTCCAATTAAGGTTTTTAACCAAACTTGTGCATCCAATAGGTGTGTTTGTGTCATTGGATGAACATTTAGGTCATTTTTGTTCTCCCTAGTCTTATTCTTGTCCAATTAGGGTTTTAAGCAATCTTGTGCATCCAATAAGTTCATTTGTGTCATTGGATGAATATTTAGGTCATTTTCATCCTCCCTAGGCTTATTCTTGTCCAATTAGGGTTTCTAAACAATCTTGTGAATCCAATAGGTGTGTTTGTGTCATTAGATGAACATTTAGGTCATTTTAGTCCTCCCTAGTCTTATTCTTGTCCAATTAGGGTTTTTAACCAATCTTGTGCATCCAATAAGTTCATTTGTGTCATTGGATGAATATTTAGGTCATTTTCATCCTCCCTAGGCTTATTCTTGTCCAATTATGGTTTCTAAACAATCTTGTGAATCCAATAGGTGTGTTTGTGTCATTAGATGAACATTTAGGTCACTTTCGTCCTTCCTAGGCTTTTTCTTGTCCAATTAGGGTTTCTAACCAATCTTGTGCATCCAATAGGTGTGTTTAGTCATTTGATGAACATTTAGGTTATTTTCGTCCTCCCTAGGCTTATTCTTGTCCAATTAGGGTTTTTAACCAATCTTGTGCATCCAATAAGTTCATTTGAGTCATTGGATTAACATTTAGGTCATTTTCGTCCTCCCTAGGCTTATTCTTGTCCAATTAGGGTTTTTAACCAATCTTGTGCATCCAATAAGTTCATTTGTGTCATTGGGTGAACATTTAGGTCATTTTCGTCCTCCCTAGTCTTATTCTTGTCCAATTAGGGTTTTAAGCAATCTTGTGCATCCAATAAGTTCATTTGTGTCATTGGATGAATATTTAGGTCATTTTCATCCTCCCTAGGCTTATTCTTGTCCATTTAGGGTTTCTAACCAATCTTGTGCATCCAATAGGTGTGTTTGTGTCATTGGATGAACATTTAGGTCATTTTCGTCCTCCCTAGGCTTATTCTTGTCCAACTAGGGTTTTTAACCAATCTTGTGCATCCAATAAGTTCATTTGTGTCATTGGATGAACATTTAGGTCATTTTCGTCCTCCCAAGGCTTATTCTTGTCCAATTAGGGTTTCTAACCAATCTTGTGCATCCAATAGGTGTTTTTGTGTCATTGGATGAACATTTAGGTCATTTTCATCCTCCCTAGGCTTATTCTTGTCCAATTAGGGTTTTTAACCAATCTTGTGCATCCAATAAGTTCATTTGTGTCATTGGATGAACATTTAGGTCATTTTCGTCCTCCCAAGGCTTATTCTCGTCCAATTAGGGTTTCTAACCAATCTTGTGCATCCAATAGGTGTGTTTGTGTCATTGGATGAACATTTAGGTCATTTTCGTCCTCCCTAGGCTTATTCTTTTCCAATTAGGGTTTTTAACCAATCTTGTGCATCCAATAAGTTCATTTGTGTCATTGGATGAACATTTAGGTCATTTTCGTCCTCCCAAGGCTTATTCTTGTCCAATTAGGGTTTCTAACCAATCTTGTGCATCCAATAGGTGTGTTTGTGTCATTGGATGAACATTTAGGTTACTTTCGTCCTCCCTAGGCTTATTCTTGTCCAATTAGGGTTTTTAACCAATCTTGTGCATCCAATAAGTTCATTTGTGTCATTGGATTAACATTTAGGTCATTTTCGTCCTCCCTAGGCTTATTCTTGTCCAATTAGGGTTTCTAACCAATCTTGTGCATCCAATAGGTGTGTTTGTGTCATTGAATGAACATTTAGGTCATTTTCGTCCTCCCTAGGCTTATTCTTTTCCAATTAGGGTTTTTAACCAATCTTGTGCATCCAATAAGTTCATTTGTGTCATTGGATGAACATTTAGGTCATTTTTGTCCTCCCAAGGCTTATTCTTGTCCAATTAGGGTTTCTAACCAATCTTGTGCATCCAATAGGTGTGTTTGTGTCATTGGATGAACATTTAGGTTACTTTCGTCCTCCCTAGGCTTATTCTTGTCCCATTAGGGTTTCTAACCAATCTTGTGCACCCAATAAGTTCATTTGTGTCATTGGATTAACATTTAGGTCATTTTCGTCCTCCCTAGGCTTATTCTTGTCCAATTAGGGTTTTTAACCAATCTTGTGCATCCAATAAGTTCATTTGTGTCATTGGGTGAACATTTAGGTCATTTTCGTCCTCCCTAGGCTTATTCTTGTCCATTTAGGGTTTCTAACCAATCTTGTGCATCCAATAGGTGTGTTTAGTCATTTGATGAACATTTAGGTTATTTTCGTCCTCCCTAGGCTTATTCTTGTCCAATTAGGGTTTCTAACCAATCTTGTGCATCCAATAGGTGTGTTTGTGTCATTGGATGAACATTTAGGACATTTTCGTCCTCCCTAGGCTTATTTTTGTCCAATTAGGGGTTTTAACCAATCTTGTTCATCCAATAAGTTCATTTGTGTCATTGGATGAACATTTAGGTCATTTTCGTCCTCCCTAGGCTTATTCTTGTCCAATTAGGGTTTCTAACCAATCTTGTGCATCCAATAGGTGTGTTTGTGTCATTGGATGAACATTTAGGTCATTTTCGTCCTCCCTAGGCTTATTCTTGTCCAATTAGGGTTTTTAACCAATCTTGTGCATCCAATAAGTTCATTTGTATCATTGGATTAACATTTAGGTCATTTTCGTCCTTCCTAGGCTTATTCTTGTCCAATTAGGGTTTCTAACCAATCTTGTGCATCCAATAGGTGTGTTTGTGTCATTTGATGAACATTTAGGTTATTTTCGTTCTCCCTAGTTTTATTCTTGTCCAATTAGGGTTTTAAGCAATCTTGTGCATCCAATAAGTTCATTTGTGTCATTGGATTAACATTTAGGTCATTTTCGTCCTCCCTAGGCTTATTCTTGTCCAATTAGGGTTTCTAACCAATCTTGTGCATCCAATAGGTGTGTTTGTGTCATTGGATGAACATTTAGGACATTTTCGTCCTCCCTAGGCTTATTCTTGTCCAATTAGGGTTTTTAACCAATCTTGTTCATCCAATAAGTTCATTTGTGTCATTGGATGAACATTGAGGTCATTTTCGTCCTCCCAAGGCTTATTCTTGTTCAATTAGGGTTTCTAACCAATCTTTTGCATCCAATAGGTGTGTTTGTGTCATTTGATGAACATTTAGGTTATTTTCGTTCTCCCTAGTTTTATTCTTGTCCAATTAGGGTTTTAAGCAATCTTGTGCATCCAATAAGTTCATTTGTGTCATTGGATTAACATTTAGGTCATTTTCGTCCTCCCTAGGCTTATTCTTGTCCAATTAGGGTTTCTAACCAATCTTGTGCATCCAATAGGTGTGTTTGTGTCATTGGATGAACATTTAGGTCATTTTCGTCCTCCCTAGGCTTATTGTTTTCCAATTAGGGTTTTTAACCAATCTTGTGCATCCAATAAGTTCATTTGTGTCATTGGATGAATAGTTAGGTCATTTTCGTCCTCCCTAGGCTTATTCTTGTCAAATTAGGGTTTCTAACCAATCGTGTGCATCCAATAGGTGTGTTTGTGTCATTGGATGAACATTTAGGTCATTTTCGTCCTCCCTAGGCATATTCTTGTCCAATTAGGGTTTCTAACCAATCTTGTGCATCCAATAGGTGTGTTTGTGTCATTGGATGAACATTTAGGTCATTTTCGTCCTCCCTAGGCTTATTCTTGTCCAATTAGGGTTTTTAACCAATCTTGTGCATCCAATAAGTTCATTTGTGTCATTGGGTGAACATGTAGGTCATTTTGGTCCTCCCTAGGCTTATTCTTGTCCAATTAGGGTTTCTAACCAATCTTGTGCATCCAATAGGTGTGTTTAGTCATTTGATGAACATTTAGGTTATTTTCGTCCTCCCTAGGCTTATTCTTGTCCAATTAGGGTTTTTAACCAATCTTGTGCATCCAATAAGTTCATTTGTGTCATTGGATTAACATTTAGGTCATTTTCGTCCTCCCTAGGCTTATTCTTGTCCAATTAGGGTTTCTAACCAATCTTGTGCATCCAATAGGTGTGTTTGTGTCATTGGATGAATATTTAGGTCATTTTCGTCCTCCTTAGGCTTATTCTTGTCCAATTAGGGTTTTTAACCAATCTTGTGCATCCAATAAGTTCATTTGTGTCATTGGATGAATATTTAGGTCATTTTCGTCCTCCCAAGGCTTATTCTTGTCCAATTAGGGTTTCTAACCAATCTTGTGCATCCAATAGGTGTGTTTGTGTCATTGGATGAACTTTAAGGTCATTTTCGTCCTCCCTAGGCTTATTCTTGTCTAATTAGGGTTTTTAACCAATCTTGTGCATCCAATAAGTTCATTTGTGTCATTGGATTAACATTTAGGTCATTTTCGTCCTCCCTAGGCTTATTCTTGTCCAATTAGGGTTTCTAACCAATCTTGTGCATCCAATAGGTGTGTTTGTGTCATTGGATGAACATTTAGGTCATTTTCGTCCTCCCTAGGCTTATTTTTGTCAAATTAGGGTTTTTAACCAATCTTGTGCATCCAATAAGTTCAATTGTGTCATTGGATGAACATTTAGGTCATTTTCGTCCTCCCTAGGCTTATTCTTGTCCAATTACGGTTTTTAACCTATCTTGTGCATCCAATAAGTTCATTTGTGTCATGGGATTAACATTTAGGTTATTTTCGTCCTCCCTAGGCTTATTCTTGTCCAATTAGGGTTTCTAACCAATCTTGTGCATCCAGTAGGTGTGTTTGTGACATTGGATGAACATTTAGGTCATTTTCGTCCCCCTAGGCTTATTCTTGTCCCATTAGGGTTTTTAACCAATCTTGTGCATCCAATAAGTTCAATTGTGTCATTGGATGAACATTTAGGTCATTTTCGTCTTCCCTAGGCTTATTCTTGTCCAATTAGGGTTTTTAACCAATCTTGTGCATCCAATATGTTCAATTGTGTCATTGGATGAACATTTAGGTCATTTTCGTCCTCCCTAGGCTTATTCTTGTCCAATTAGGGTTTCTAACCAATCTTGTGCATCCAATAGGTGTGTTTGTGTCATTGGATGAACATTTAGGTCATTTTCGTCCTCCCTAGGCTTATTCTTGTCCAATTAAGTTTTTTAACCAATCTTGTGCATACAATAAGTTCAATTGTGTCATTGGATGAACATTTAGGTCATTTTCGTCCTCCCTAGGCTTATTCTTGTCCAATTAGGGTTTCTAACCAATCTTGTGCATCCAATAGGTGTGTTTGTGTCATTGGAAGAACATTTAGGTCATTTTCGTCCTCCCTAGGCTTATTGTTGTCCAATTAGGGTTTTTAACCAATCTTGTGCATACAATAAGTTCAATTGTGTCATTGGATGAACATTTAGGTCATTTTCGTCCTCCCTAGGCTTATTCTTGTCCAATTAGGGTTTCTAACCAATCTTGTGCATCCAATAGGTGTGTTTGTGTCATTGGATGAACATTTAGGTCATTTTCGTCCTCCCTAGGCTTATTCTTGTCCAATTAGGGTTTTTAACCAATCTTGTGCATCCAATAAGTTCATTTGTGTCATTGGGTGAACATTTTGGTCATTTTCGTCCTCCCAAGGCTTATTCTTGTCCAATTAGGGATTTTAACCAATCCTGTGCATCCAATAAGTTCATTTGTGTCATTGGGTGAACATTTAGGTCTTTTTCGTCCTTCCTAGGCTTATTCTTGTCCAATTAGGGTTTCTAACCAATCTTGTGCATCCAATAAGTTCATTTGTGTCATTGGATGAACATTTAGGTCATTTTCGTCCTCCCTAGGCTTATTCTTGTCCAATTAGGGTTTTAAGCAATCTTGTGCATCCAATAAGTTCATTTGTGTCATTGGATGAATATTTTGGTCATTTTCATCCTCCCTAGGCTTATTCTTGTCCAATTAGGGTTTCTAACCAATCTTGTGAATCCAATAGGTGTG
Organism: Cicer pinnatifidum; assembly: GCA_037974775.1. Taxonomy (NCBI): domain Eukaryota; kingdom Viridiplantae; phylum Streptophyta; class Magnoliopsida; order Fabales; family Fabaceae; genus Cicer; species Cicer pinnatifidum. Next base: position 7,625 of record JBBPBR010000454.1, read on the forward strand.
TTTGTGTCATTGGATGAACATTTAGGTCATTTTCGTCCTCCCTAGTCTTATTCTTGTCCAATTAGGGTTTTTAACCAATCTTGTGGATCCAATAAGTTCATTTGTGTCATTGGATAAACATTTAGGTCATTTTCGTCCTCCCTAGGCTTATTCTTGTCCAATTAGGGTTTTTAACCAATCTTGTGCATCCAATAGGTGTGTTTGTGTCATTGGATGAACATTTAGGTCATTTTCGTCCTCCCTAGGCTTATTCTTGTCCAATTAGGGTTTTTAACCAATCTTGTGCATCCAATAAGTTCATTTGTGTCATTGGATTAACATTTAGGTCATTTTCGTCCTCCCTAGGCTTATTCTTGTCCAATTAGGGTTTCTAACCAATCTTGTGCATCCAATAGGTGTGTTTGTGTCATTGGATGAACATTTAGGTCATTTTCATCCTCCCTAGGCTTATTCTTGTCTAATTAGGGTTTTTAACCAATCTTGTGCATCCAATAAGTTCATTTGTGTCATTCGATGAACATTTAGGTCATTTTAATCCTCCATAGGCTTATTCTTGTCCAATTAGGGTTTTCAACCAATCTTGTGCATCCAATAGGTGTGTTTGTGTCATTGGATGAACATTTAGGTCATTTTCATCCTCCCTAGGCTTATTCTTATCCAATTAGGGTTTCTAACCAATCTTGTGCATCCAATAGGTGTGTTTGTGTCATTGGATGAACATTTAGGTCATTTCCGTCCTCCCTAGGCTTATTCTTGTCCAATTAGGGTTTCTAACCAATCTTGTGCATCCAATAGGTGTGTTTAGTCATTTGCTGAACATTTAGGTCATTTTCGTCCTCCCTAGGCTTATTCTTGTCCAATTAGGGTTTCTAAACAATCTTGTGCATCCAATAGGTGTGTTTGTGTCATTGGATGAACATTTAGGTCATTTTCGTCCTCCCTAAGCTTATTCTTGTCCAATTAGGGTTTCTAACCAATCTTGTGCTTCAAATAAGTTCATTTGTGTCATTGGATTAACATTTAGGTCATTTTCGTCCTCCCTAGGCTTATTCTTGTCCAATTAGGGTTTCTAACCAATCTTGTGCATCCAATAGGTGTGTTTGTGTCATTGGATGAACATTTAGGTCATTTTCGTCCTCCCTAGGCTTATTCTTGTCCAATTAGGGTTTTTAACCAATCTTGTGCATCCAATAAGTTCAATTGTGTCATTGAATAAACAATTAGGTCATTTTCGTCCTCCCTAGGCTTATTCTTGTCCAATTAGGGTTTTTAACCAATCTTGTGCATCCAATAAGTTCATTTGTGTCATTGGATTAACATTTATGTCATTTTCGTCCTCCCTAGGCTTATTCTTGTCCAATTAGGGTTTCTAACCAATCTTGTGCATCCAATAGGTGTGTTTGTGACATTGGATGAACATTTAGGTCATTTTCGTCCTCCCTAACCTTATTCTTGTCCCATTAGGGTTTTTAACCAATCTTGTGCATCCAATAAGTTCAATTGTGTCATTGGATGAACATTTAGGTCATTTTCGTCTTCCCAAGGCTTATTCTTGTCCAATTAGGGTTCTTAACCAATCTTGTGCATCCAATATGTTCATTTGTGTCATTGGATGAACATTTAGGTCATTTTCGTCCACCCTAGGCTTATTCTTGTCCAATTAGGGGTTCATAAAAATCTTGTGCATCCAATAGGTGTGTTTGTGTCATTGGATAAACATTTAGGTCATTTTCGTCCTCCCTTGGCTTATTCTTGTCCAATTAGGGTTTTTAACCAATCTTGTGCACCCAATAAGTTCATTTGTGTCATTGGATTAACATTTAGGTCATTTTCGTCCTCCCTAGGCTTATTCTTGTCCAATTAGGGTTTTTAACCAATCTTGTGCATCCAATAAGTTCATTTGTGTCATTGGATTAACATTTAGGTCATTTTCGTCCTCCCTAGGCTTATTCTTGTCCAATTAGGGTTTCTAACCAATCTTGTGCACCCAATAGGTGTGTTTGTGACATTGGATGACCATTTAGGTCATTTTCGTCCTCCCTAGGCTTATTCTTGTCCCATTAGGGTTTTTAACCAATCTTGTGCATCCAATAAGTTCATTTGTGTCATTGGATGAACATTTAGGTCATTTTCGTCCTCCCAAGGCTTATTCTTGTCCAATTAGGGTTTCTAACCAATCTTGTGCATCCAATAGGTGTGTTTGTGTCATTGGATGAACATTTAGGTCATTTTCGTCCTCCCTAGTCTTATTCTTGTCCAATTAGGGTTTTAAGCAATCTTGTGCATCCAATAAGTTCATTTGTGTCATTGGATGAATATTTAGGTCATTTTCGACCTTCCTAGGCTTATTCTTGTCCAATTAGGGTTTCTAACCAATCTTGTGCATCCAATATGTGTGTTTGTGTCTTTGGATGAACATTTATGTCATTTTCGTCCTCCCTAGGCTTATTCTTGTCCAATTAGGGTTTTTAACCAATCTTGTGCATCCAATAAGTTCATTTGTGTCATTGGATTAACATTTAGGTCATTTTCGTCCTCCCTAGGCTTATTCTTGTCCAATTAGGGTTTCAAACCAATCTTGTGCATCCAATAGGTGTGTTTGTGTCATTGGCTGAACATTTAGGTCATTTTCGTCCTCCCTAGGCTTATTCTTGTCCAATTAGGGTTTTTAACCAATCTTGTGCATCCAATAGGTGTGTTTGTGTCATTGGATGAACATTTAGGTCATTTTCGTCCTCCCTAGGCTTATTCTTGTCCAATAAGGGTTTTTAACCAATCTTGTGCATCCAATAAGTTCACTTGTGTCATTGGATTAACATTTAGGTCATTTTCGTCCTCCCTAGGCTTATTCGTGTCCAATTAGGGTTTCTAACCAATCTTGTGCATCCAATAGGTGTGTTTGTGTCATTGGATGAACATTTAGGTCATTTTCGTCCTCCCTAGGCTTATTCTTGTCCAATTAGGGTTTTTAACCAATCTTGTGCATCCAATAAGTTCATTTGTGTCATTGGATTAACATTTAGGTCATTTTCGTCCTCCCTAGGCTTATTCTTGTCCAATTAGGGTTTTTAACCAATCTTGTGCATCCAATAAGTTCAACTGTGTCATTGGATGAACATTTAGATCATTTTCGTCCTATTTAGGCTTATTCTTGTCCAATTACGGTTTTTAACCAATCTTGTGCATCCAATAAGTTCATTTGTGTCATTGGATTAACATTTAGGTCATTTTCGTCCTCCCTAGGCTTATTCTTGTCCAATTAGGGTTTCTAACCAATCTTGTGCAACCAATAGGTGTGTTTGTGACATTGGATGAACATTTAGGTCATTTTCGTCCTCCCTAGGCTTATTCTTGTCCCATTAGGGTTTTTAACCAATCTTGTGCATCCAATAAGTTCAATTGTGTCATTGGATGAACATTTAGGTCATTTTCATCTTCCCTAGGCTTATTCTTATCCAATTAGGGTTTTTAACCAATCTTGTGCATCCAATAGGTGTGTTTGTGTCATTGGATGAACATTTAGGTCATTTTCGTCCTCCCTAGGCTTATTCTTGTCCAATTAGGGTTTTTAACCAATCTTGTGCATCCAATAGGTGTGTTTGTGTCATTGGATGAACATTTAGGTCATTTTCGTCCTCCCTAGGCTTATTCTTGTCCAATTTGGGTTTCTAACTAATCTTGTGCATCCAATAGGTGTGTGTGTCATTGGATGAACATTTAGGTCATTTTCGTCCTCCCTAGGCTTGTTCTTGTCCAATTATGGTTTTTAACCAATCTTGTGCATCCAATAAGTTCACTTGTGTCATTGGATTAACATTTAGGTCATTTTCTTCCTCCCAAGGCTTATTCTTGTCCAATTAGGGTTTCTAACCAATCTTGTGCATCCAATAGGTGTGTTTGTGTCATTGGATGAACATTTAGGTCATTTTCGTCCTCCCTAGGCTTATTCTTGTCCAATTAGGATTTTTAACCAATCTTGTGCATCCAATAAGTTCATTTGTGTTATTGGATTAACATTTAGGTCATTTTCATCCTCACTAGGCTTATTCTTGTCCAATTATGGTTTCTAACCAATATCGGGCATCCAATAGGTGTGTTTGTGTCATTGGATTAACATTTAGGTCATTTTCGTCCTCCCTAGGCTTATTCTTGTCCAATTAGGGTTTTTAACCAATCTTGTGCATCCAATAAGTTCATTTGTGTCATTGGATGAACATTTAGGTCATTTTCGTCCTCCCTAGGCTTATTCTTGCCCAATTAGTGTTTTTAACCAATCTTGTGCATCCAATAGGTGTGTTTGTGTCATTGGATGAACATTTAGGTCATTTTCGTCCTCCCTAGGCTTATTCTTGTCCAATTAGGGTTTTTAACCAATCTTGTGCATCCAATAAGTTCATTTGTGTCATTGGATGAACATTTAGGTCATTTTCGTCCTCCCTAGGCTTATTCTTGTCCAATTAGGGTTTTTAACCAATCTTGTGCATCCAATAAGTTCATTCGTGTCATTGGATGAACATTTAGGTCATTTTCGTCCTCCCTAAGCTTATTCTTGTCCAATTAGGGTTTTTAACCAATCTTGTGCATCCAATAAGTTCATTTGTGTCATTGGATGAACATTTAGGTCATTTTCGTCCTCCCTAAGCTTATTCTTGTCGAATTAGGGTTTTTAACCAATCTTGTGCCTCCAATAAGTTCATTTGTGTCATTGGATTAACATTTAGGTCATTTTCGTCCTTCCTAGGCTTATTCTTGACCAATTAGGGTTTTTAACAAATCTTGTGCATCCAATAAGTTCATTTGTGTCATTGGATTAACATTTAGGTCATTTTCGTCCTCCCTAGGCTTATTCTTGTCCAATTAGGGTTCTTAACCAATCTTGTGCCTCCAATAAGTTCATTTGTGTCATTGGATTAACATTTAGGTCATTTTCGTCCTTCCTAGGCTTATTCTTGACCCATTAGGGTTTTTAACCTATCTTGTGCATCCAATAAGTTCATTTGTGTCATTGGATTAACATTTAGGTCATTTTCGTCCTCCCTAGGCTTATTCTTGTCCAATTAGGGTTTCTAACCAATCTTGTGCATCCAATAGGTGTGTTTGTGTCATTGGATGAACATTTAGGTCATTTTCGTCCTCCCTAGTCTTATTCTTGTCCAATTAGGGTTTTAAGCACTCTTGTGCATCCAATAAGTTCATTTGTGTCATTGGATGAATATTTAGGTCATTTTCGTCCTCCCTAGGCTTATTCTTGTCCAATTAGGGTTTCTAACCAATCTTGTGCATCCAATAGGTGTGTTTGTGTCATTGGATGAACATTTAGGTCATTTTTGTCTTCCCAATGCTTATTCTTGTCCAATTAGGGTTTTTAACCATTCTTGTGCATCCAATAGGTGTGTTTGTGTTATTGGATGAACATTTAGGTCATTTTCGTCCTCCCTAGGCTTATTCTTGTCCAATTAGGGTTTTTAACCAATCTTGTGCATCCAATAAGTTCATTTGTGTCATTGGATTAACATTTAGGTCATTTTCGTCCTCCCTAGGCTTATTCTTGTCCAATTAGGGTTTCTAACCAATCTTGTGCATCCAATAGGTGTGTATAGTCATTTGATGAACATTTAGGTCATTTTCGTCCTCCTTAGGCTTATTCTTGTCCAATTAGGGTTTTTAACCAATCTTGTGCATCCAATATGTTCAATTGTGTCATTGGATGAACATTTAGGTCATTTTCGTCCTCCCAAGGCTCATTCTTGTCCAATTAGGGTTTCTAAACAATCTTGTGCATCCAATAGGTGTGTTTGTGTCGTTGGATGAACATTTAAGTCATTTTCGTCCTCCCTAGGCTTATTCTTGTCCAATTAGGGTTTTTAACCAATCTTGTGCATCCAATAAGTTCATTTGTGTCATTGGATGAACATTTAGGTCATTTTCATCCTCCCTAGGCTTATTCTTGTCCAATTAGGGTTTTTAACCAATCTTGTGCTTCCAATAAGTTCATTTGTGTCATTGGATTAACAATTAGGTCATTTTTGTCCTCCCTAGGCTTATTCTTGTCCAATTAGGGTTTTTAACCAATCTTGTGCATCCAATAGGTGTGTTTGTGTCATTGGATGAACATTTAGGTCATTTTAATCCTCCCTAGGCTTATTCTTGTCCAATTAGGGTTTCTAACCAATCTTGTGCATCCAATAGGTGTGTTTGTGTCATTGGATGAACATTTAGGTCATTTTCGTCCTCCCAAGGCTTATTCTTGTCCAATTAGGGTTTCTAACCAATCTTGTGCATCCAATAGGTGTGTTTGTGTCATTGGATGAACATTTAGGTCATTTTCGTCCTCCCTAGGCTTATTCTTGTCCAATTAGGGTTTTTAACCAATCTTGTGCATCCAATAAGTTCATTTGTGTCATTGGATTAACATTTAGGTCATTTTCGTCCTCCCTAGGCTTATTCTTGTCCAATTAGGGTTTCTTACAAATCTTGTGCATCCATTAGGTGTGTTTAGTCATTTGATGAACATTTATGTTATTTTCGTCCTCCCTAGGCTTATTCTTGTCCAATTAGGGTTTTTAACCAATCTTGTGCATCCAATAGGTGTGTTTGTGTCATTGGATGAACATTTAGGTCATTTTCGTCCTCCCTAGGCTTATTCTTGTCCAATTAGGGTTTTTAACCAATCTTGTGCATCCAATAGGTGTGTTTAGTCATTTGATGAACATTTAAGTTATTTTTGTCCTCCCTAGGCTTATTCTTGTCCAATTAGGGTTTTTAACCAATCTTGTGCATCCAATAAGTTCATTTGTGTCATTGGATGAACATTTAGGTCATTTTCGTCCTCCCTAGGCTTATTCTTGTCCAACTAGGGTTTTTAACCAATCTTGTGCATCCAATAAGTTCATTTGTATCATTGGATTAACATTTAGGTCATTTTCGTCCTTCCTAGGCTTATTCTTGTCCAAATAGGGTTTCTAACCAATCTTGTGCGTCCAATAGGTGTGTTGGTGTCATTGGATGAACATTTAGGTCATTTTCGTCCTCCCTAGGCTTATTCTTGTCCGATTAGGGTTTTTAACCAATCTTGTGCATCCAATAAGTTGATTTGTGTCATTGGATTAACATTTAGGTCATTTTCGTCCTTCCTAGGCTTATTCTTGTCCAATTAGGGTTTCTAACCAATCTTGTGCATCCAATAGGTGTGTTTGTGTCATTGGATGAACATTTAGGTTATTTTCGTCCTCCCTAGTCTTATTCTTGTCCAATTAGGGTTTTATGCAATCTTGTGCATCCAATAAGTTCATTTGTGTCATTAGATGAATATTTAGGTCATTTTCATCCTCCCTAGGCTTATTCTTGTCCAATTAGGGTTTCTAACCAATCTTGTGCATCCAATAGGTGTGTTTGTGTCATTGGATGAACATTTAGGTCATTTTTGTCCTCCCTATGCTTATTCTTGTCCAGTTAGGGTTTTTAACCAATCTTGTGCATCCAATAGGTGTGTTTGTGACATTGGATGAACATTTAGGTCTTTTTCGTCCTCCCTAGGCTTATTCTTGTCCCATTAGGGTTTTTAACAAATCTTGTGCATCCAATAAGTTCAATTGTGTCATTGGATGAACATTTAGGTCATTTTCATCCTCCCTAGGCTTATTCTTGTCCAATTAGAGTTTTTAACCAATCTTGTGCATCAATATGTTCATTTGTGTCATTGGATGAACATTTAGGTCATTTTCGTCCTCCCAAGGCGTATTCTTGTCCAATTAGGGTTTCTAAAAAATCTTGTGCATCCAATAGGTGTGTTTGTGTCATTGGATGAACATTTAGGTCATTTTCGTCCTCCCTAGGCTTATTCTTGTCCAATTAGTGTTTTAAGCAATCTTGTGCATCCAATAAGTTCATTTGTGTCATTGGTTGAATATTTAGGTGATTTTCATCCTCCCTAGGCTTATTCTTGTCCAATTAGGGTTTCTAAACAATCTTGTGAATCCAATAGGTGTGTTTGTGTCATTGGATGAACATTTAGGTCATTTTTGTCCTCCCTAGTCTTATTCTTGTCCAATTAGGGTTTTTAACCAATCTTGTGCATCCAATAAGTTCATTTGTGTCATTTGATGAACATTTAGGTCATTTTCGTCCTCCCTAGGCTTATTCTTGTGCAATTAGGGTTTTTAACCAATCTTGTGCATCCAATAGCTGTGTTTGTGTCATTGGATGAACATTTAGGTCATTTTCGTCCTCCCTGGGCTTATTCTTGTCCAATTAGGGTTTTAAGCAATCTTGTGCTTCCAATAAGTTCATTTGTGTCATTGGATGAATATTTAGGTCATTTTCATCCTCCCTAGGCTTATTCTTGTCCAATTAGGGTTTCTAACCAATCTTGTGAATCCAATAGGTGTGTTTGTGTCATTGGATGAACATTTAGGTCATTTTCGTCCTTCCTAGGCTTATTCTTGTCCAATAAGGGTTTTTAACCAATCTTGTGCATCCAATAAGTTCATTTGTGTCATTGGATGAACATTTAGGTCATTTTCGTTCTCCCTAGGCTTATTCTTGTCCAATTAGGGTTTTTAACCAATCTTGTGCATCCAATAGGTGTGTTTGTGTCATTGGATGAACATTTAGGTCATTTTCGTCCTCCCTAGGCTTATTCTTGTCCAATTAGGGTTTTTAACCAATCTTGTGCATCCAATAGGTGTGTTTAGTCATTTGATGAACATTTAAGTTATTTTTGTCCTCCCTAGGCTTATTCTTGTCCAATTAGGGTTTTTAACCAATCTTGTGCATCCAATAAGTTCATTTGTGTCATTGGATGAACATTTAGGTCATTTTCGTCCTCCCTAGGCTTATTCTTGTCCAACTAGGGTTTTTAACCAATCTTGTGCATCCAATAAGTTCATTTGTGTCATTGGATGAACATTTAGGTCATTTTCGTCCTCCCTAGGCTTATTCTTGTCCAATTAGGGTTTTCAACCAATCTTGTGCATCCAATAAGTTCATTTGTGTTATGGACGAACATTTAGGTCATTTTCGTCCTCCCTAGGCTTATTCTTGTCCAATTAGGGTTTTTAACCAATCTTGTGCATCCAATAAGTTCATTTGTGTCATTGGATGAACATTTAGGTCATTTTCGTCCTCCCTAGGCTTATTCTTGTCCAATTAGGGTTTTTAACCAATCTTGTGCATCCAATAAGTTCATTTGTGTCATTGGACGAACATTTAGGTCATTTTTGTCCTCCCTATGCTTATTCTTGTCCAATTAGGGTTTTTATGCAATCTTGTGCATCCAATAGGTGTGTTTGTGTCATTGGACGAACATTTAGTTCATTTTTGTCCTCCCTAGTCTTATTCTTGTCCAATTAGGGTTTTTATGCAATCTAGTGCATCCAGTAGGTGTGTTTGTGTCATTGGAAGAACATTTAGGTCATTTTCGTCCTCCCTAGGCTTATTCTTGTCCAATTAGGGTTTTTAACCAATCTTGTGCATCCAATAAGTTCATTTGTGTCATTGGATGAACATTTAGGTCATTTTCGTCCTCCCTAGGCTTATTCTTGTCCAATTAGGGTTTTTAACCAATCTTGTGCATCCAATAAGTTCATTTGTGTCATTGGATGAACATTTAGGTCATTTTCGTCCTCCCTAGGCTTATTCTTGTCCAATTGGGGGTTTTTATGCAATCTTGTGCATCCAATAGGTGTGTTTGTGTCATTGGACGAACATTTAGGTCATTTTCGTCCTCCATAGGCTTATTCTTGTCCAATTAGGGTTTTTATGCAATCCTGTGCATCCAATAGGTGTGTTTGTGTCATTGGACGAACATTTAGGTCATTTTCGTCCTCCCTAGGCTTATTCTTGTCCAATTAGGGTTTTTAACAAATCTTGTGCATCCAATAAGTTCATTTGTGTCATTGGATGAACATTTAGGTCATTTTCGTCCTCCCTAGGCTTATTCTTGTCCAATTAGGGTTTTTAACCAATCTTGTGCATCCAATAAGTTCATTTGTGTCATTGGATGAACATTTAGGTCATTTTCGTCCTCCCTAGTCTTATTCTTGTTCAATTAGGGTTTTAAGCAATCTTGTGCTTCCAATATGTTTGTTTGTGTCATTGGATGAACATTTAGGTCATTTTCGTCCTCCCTATGCTTATTCTTGTCCAATTAGGGTTTTTAACCAATCTTGTGCATCCAATAAGTTCATTTGTGTCATTGGATGAACATTTAGGTCATTTTCGTCCTCCCTAGGCTTATTCTTGTCCAATTAGGGTTTTTAACCAATCTTGTGCATCCAATAAGTTCATTTGTGTCATTGGATGAACATTTAGGTCATTTTCGTCCTCCCTAGTCTTATTCTTGTCCAATTAGGGTTTTTATGCAATCTTGTGCATCCAATAAGTGTGTTTGTGTCATTGGAGGAACATTTAGGTCATTTTCGTCCTCCCTAGTCTTATTCTTGTCCAATTAGGGATTTTATGCAATCTTGTGCATCCAATAGGTGTGTCTGTGTCATTGGACGAACATTTAGGTGTGTTTGTGTCGTTGGATGAACATTTAGGTCATTTTCGTCCTCCCTAGTCTTATTCTTGTCCAATTAGGGTTTTTATGCAATCTTGTGCATCCAATAGGTGTGTTTGTGTCATTGGACGAACATTTAGGTCATTTTCGTCATCCCTAGGCTTATTCTTGTCCAATTAGGGTTTTTAACCAATCATGTGCATCCAATAAGTTCATTTGTGTCATTGGATGAACATTTACGTCATGTTTTTCCTCCCTAGGCTTATTCTTGTCCAATTAGGGTTTTTAACCAATCTTGTGCATCCAATAAGTTCATTTGTGTCATTGGATGAACATTTAGGTCATTTTCGTCCTCCCTAGTTTTATTCTTGTCCAACTAGGGTTTTTAAGCAATCTTGTGCATCCAATAGGTGTGTTTGTGTCATTGGAGGAACATTTAGGTCATTTTCGTCCTCCCTAGTCTTATTCTTGTCCAATTAGGGTTTTTATGCAATCTTGTGCATCCAATAGGTGTGTTTGTGTCATTGGACGAACATTTAGGTCATTTTCGTCCTCCCTAGGCTTATTCTTGTCCAATTAGGGTTTTTAACCAATCTTGTGCATCCAATAAGTTCATTTGTGTCATTGGATGAACATTTAGGTCATTTTCGTCCTCCCTAGTCTTATTCTTGTAGAATTAGGGTTTTTATGCAATCTTGTGCATCCAATAGGTGTGTTTGTGTCATTGGAGGAACATTTAGGTCATTTTCGTCCTCCCTAGTCTTATTCTTGTCCAATTAGGGTTTTTATGCAATCTTGTGCATCCAATAGGCGTGTTTGTGTCATTGGATGAACATTTAGGTCATTTTCGTCCTCCCTAGGCTTATTCTTGTCCGATTAGGGTTTTTATGCAATCTTGTGCATCCAATAGGTGTGTTTGTGTCATTGGACGAACATTTAGGTCATTTTCGTCCTCCCTAGGCTTATTCTTGTCCAATTAGGGTTTTTAACCAATCTTGTGCATCCAATAAGTTCATTTGTGTCATTGGATGAACATTTAGGTCATTTTCGTCCTCCCTAGTCTTATTCTTGTCGAATTAGGGTTTTTATGCAATCTTGTGCATCCAATAGGTGTGTTTGTGTCGTTGGAGGAACATTTAGGTCATTTTCGTCCTCCCTAGTCTTATTCTTGTCCAATTAGGGTTTTTATGCAATCTTGTGCATCCAATAGGCGTGTTTGTGTCATTGGACGAACATTTAGGTCATTTTCGTCCTCCCTAGGTTTATTCTTGTCCGATTAGGGTTTTTATGCAATCTTGTGCATCCAATAAGTTCATTTGTGTCATTGGATGAACATTTAGGTCATTTTCGTCCTCCCTAGGCTTATTCTTGTCCAATTAGGGTTTTTAACCAATCTTGTGCATCCAATAAGTTCATTTGTGTCATTGGATGAACATTTAGGTCATTTTCGTCCTCCCTAGGCTTATTCTTGTCCAATTAGGGTTTCTAACCAATCTTGTGCATCCAATAGGTGTATTTGTGTCATTGGATGAACATTTAGCTCATTTTCGTCCTCCCTAGGCTTATTCTTGTCCAATTAGGGTTTTTAAGCAATCTTGTGCATCCAATAAGTTCATTTGTGTCATTGGATGAACATTTAGGTCATTTTCGTCCTCCCTAGGCTTATTCTTGTCCAATTAGGGTTTCTAACCAATCTTGTGCATCCAATAGGTGTGTTTGTGTCATTGGATGAACATTTAGTTCATTTTCGTCCTCCCTAGTCTTATTCTTGTCCAATTAGTGTTTTAAGCAATCTTGTGCATCCAATAAGTTCATTTGTGTCATTGGATGAACATTTAGGTCATTTTCGTCCTCCCTAGGCTTATTCTTGTCCAATTAGGGTTTCTAACCAATCTTGTGCATCCAATAGGTGTGTTTGTGTCATTGGATGAACATTTAGGTCATTTTCGTCCTCCCTAGGCTTATTCTTGTCCAATTAAGGTTTTAAACCAATCTTGTGCATCCAATAAGTTCATTTGTGTCATTGGATGAACTTTTAGGTCATTTTCGTCCTCCCAAGGCTTATTCTTGTCCAATTAGGGTTTTTAACCAATCTTGTGCATCCAATAAGTTCATTTGTGTCATTGGATGAACATTTAGGTCATTTTCGTCCTCCCTAGGCTTATTCTTGTCCAATTTGGGATTTTAACCAATCTTGTGCATCCAATAGGTGTGTTTGTGTCATTGGATGAACATTTAGGTCATTTTCGTCCTCCCTAGGCTTATTCTTGTCCAATTAGGGTTTTTAACCAATCTTGTGCATCCAATAAGTTCATTTGTGTCATTGGATAAACATTTAGGTCATTTTCGTCCACCCTAGGCTTATTCTTGTCCAATTAGGGTTTTTAACCAATCTTGTGCATCCAATAGGCGTGTTTGTGTTATTGGATGAACATTTAGGTCATTTTCGTCCTCCCTAGGCTTATTCTTGTCCAATTAGGGTTGCTAACCAGTCTTGTGCATCCAATAGGTGTGTTTGCGTCATTGGATGAACATTTAGGTCATTTTCGTCCTCCCTAGGCTTATTCTTGTCCAATTAGGGTTTTTAACCAATCTTGTGCATCCAATAAGTTCATTTGTGTCATTGGATGAACATTTAGGTCATTTTCGTCCTCCCTAGGCTTATTCTTGTCCAATTAGGGTTTTTAACCAATCTTGTGCATCCAATAAGTTCATTTGTGTCATTGGATGAACATTTAGGTCATTTTCGTCCTCCCTAGGCTTATTCTTATCCAATTAGGGTTTTTAAGGAATCTTGTGCATCCAATAAGTTCATTTGTGTCATTGGATGAACATTTAGGTCATTTTTGTCCTCCCTAGGCTTAGTTTTGTGCAATTAGGGTTTTTAACCAATCTTGTGCATCCAATAGGTGTGTTTGTGTCATTAGATGAACATTTAGGTCATTTTCAACCTCCCTAGGGTTATTGTTGTCCAATTAGGGTTTTTAACCAATCTTGTGCATCCAACAGGTGTGTTTGTGTCATTGGATGAACATTTAGGTCATTTTCGTCCTCCCTAGTCTTATTCTTGTCCAATTAGGGTTTTAAGCAATCTTGTGCATCCAATAAGTTCATTTGTGTCATTGGATGAATAGTTAGGTCATTTCCGTCCTCCCTAGGCTTATTCTTGTCAAATTAGGGTTTCTAACCAATCTTGTGCATCCAATAGGTGTGTTTGTGTCATTGGATGAACATTTAGGTTATTTTCGTCCTCCCTAGTCTTATTCTTGTCCAATTAGGGTTTTAAGCAATCTTGTGCATCCAATAAGTTCATTTGTGTCATTGGATGAATATTTAGGTCATTTTCATCCTCCCTAGGCTTTTTCTTGTCCAATTAGGGTTTCTAACCAATCTTGTACATCCAATAGGTGTGCTTGTGTCATTGGATGAACATTTAGGTCATTTTCGTCCTCCCTAGTCTTATTCTTGTCCAATTAGGGTTTTTAACCAATCTTGTGCATCCAATAAGTTCATTTGTGTCATTGGATGAACATTTAGGTCATTTTCGTCCTCCCTAGGCTTATTCTTGTCCAATTAGGGTTTTTAACCAATCTTGTGCATCCAATAGGTGTGTTTGTGTCATTGGATGAACATTTAGGTCATTTTCGTCCTCCTTATGCTTATTCTTGTCCAATTAGGGTTTTTAACCAATCTTGTGGATCCAATAAGTTCATTTGTGTCATTGGATGAACATTTAGGTCATTTTCGTCCTCCCTAGGCTTATTCTTGTCCAATTAGGGTTTTTAACCAATCTTGTGCATCCAATAGGTGTGTTTGTGTCATTGGATGAACATTTAGGTCTTTTTCGTCCTCCCTAGGCTTATTCTTTTCCCATTAGGGTTTTTAACAAATCTTGTGCATCCAATAAGTTTAATTGTGTCATTGGATGAACATTTAGGTCATTTTCGTCCTCCCTAGGCTTATTCTTGTCCAATTAGGGTTTTTAACCAATCTTGTGCATCCAATAGGTGTGTTTGTGTCATTGGATGAACATTTAGGTCATTTTCGTCCTCCCTAGGCTTATTCTTGTCCAATTAGGGTTATTAACCAATCTTGTGCATCCAATAAGTTCATTTGTGTCATTGGGTGAACATTTAGGTCATTTTCGTCCTCCCTAGGCTTATTCTTGTCCAATTAGGGTTTCTAACCAATCTTGTGCATCCAATAGGTGTGTTTAGTCATTTGATGAACATTTAGGTTATTTTCGTCCTCCGTAGGCTTATTCTTGTCCAATTAGGGTTTCTAACCAATCTTGTGCATCCAATAGGTGTGTTTGTGTCATTGGATGAACATTTAGGTCATTTTCGTCCTCCCTAGGCTTATTCTTGTCCAATTAGGGTTTTTAACCAATCTTGTGCATCCAATAAGTTCATTTGTGTCATTGGATGAACGTTTAGGTCATTTTCGTCCTCCAAAGGCTTATTCTTGTCCAATTAGGGTTTCTAACCAATCTTGTGCATCCAATAGGTGTGTTTGTGTCATTGGATGAACATTTAGGTCATTTTCGTCCTCCCTAGGCTTATTCTTGTCCAATTAGGGTTTTTAACCAATCTTGTGCATCCAATAAGTTCATTTGTGTCATTGGATTAACATTTAGGTCATTTTCGTCCTCCCTAGGCTTATTCTTGTCCAATTAAGGTTTCTAAACAATCTTGTGCATCCAATAGGTGTGTTTGTGTCATTGGATGAACATTTAGGTCATTTTCGTCCTCCCTAGGCTTATTCTTGTCCAATTAGGGTTTTTAACCAATCTTGTGCATCCAATAAGTTCATTTGTGTCATTGGATGAACAATTAGGTCATTTTCGTCCACCCTAAGCTTATTCTTGTCCAATTAGGGTTTTTAACCAATCTTATGCATCCAATAAGTTCATTTGTGTCATTGGATGAACATTTAAGTCATTTTCGTCCTCCCTAGGCTTATTCTTGTCCAATTAGGGTTTTTAACCAATCTTGTGCATCCAATAGGTGTGTTTGTGTCATTGGATGAACATTTAGGTCATTTTCGTCCTCCCTAGGCTTATTCTTGTCCAATTAGGGTTTTTAACCAATCTTGTGCATCCAATAAGTTCATTTGTGTCATTGGATTAACATTTAGGTCATTTTCGTCCTCTGTAGGCTTATTCTTGTCCAATTAGGGTTTTTAACCAATCTTATGCATCCAATAGGTGTGTTTGTGTCATTGGATGAACATTTAGGTCATTTTCGTCCTCCCTAGGCTTATTCTTGTCCAATTAGGGTTTTTAACCAATCTTGTGCATCCAATAAGTTCATTTGTGTCATTGGATTAACATTTAGGTCATTTTCGTCCTTCCTAGGCTTATTCTTGTCCAATTAGGGTTTCTAACCAATCTTGTGCATCCAATAGGTGTGTTTAGTCATTTGATGAACATTTAGGTCATTTTCGTCCTCCCTAGGCTTATTCTTGTCCAATTAGGGTTTTTAACCAATCTTGTGCATCCAATAAGTTCATTTGTGTCATTGGATGAACATTTAGGTCATTTTCGTCCTCCCTAGGCTTATTCTTGTCCAATTAGCGTTTTAAGCAATCTTGTGCATCCAATATGTGTGTTTGTGTCATTGGATGAACATTTAGGTTATTTTCATCCTCCCTATGCTTATTCTTGTCCAATTAGGGTTTTTAACCAATCTTGTGCATACAATAAGTTCATTTGTGTCATTGGATGAACATTTAGGTTATTTTCGTCCTCCCTAGTCTTATTCTTGTCCAATTAGGGTTTTTATGCAATCTTGTGCATCCAATAGGTGTGTTTGTGTCATTGGACGGAAATTTAGGTCATTTTCGTCCTCCCTAGCCTTATTCTTGTCCAATTACGGTTTTTAGCCAATCTTGTGCATTCAATAAGTTCATTTGTGTCATTGGAGGAACATTTAGGTCATTTTCGTCCTCCCTAGTCTTTTTCTTGTCCAATTAGGGCTTTTTATGCAATCTTGTGCATCCAATAGGTGTGTTTGTGTCATTGGACGAACATTTAGGTCATATTCGTCCTCCCTAGGCTTATTCTTGTCCAATTAGGGTTTTTAACCAATCTTGTGCATCCAATAAGTTCATTTGTGTCATTGGATGAACATTTAGGTCATTTTCGTCCTCCCTAGGCTTATTCTTGTCCAATTACGGTTTTTAACAAATCTTGTGCATCCAATAGGTGTGTTTGTGTCATTGGATGAACATTTAGGTCATTTTCGTCCTCCCTAGGCTTATTCTTGTCAAATTAGGGTTTCTAACCAATCTTTTGCATCCAATAGGTGTATTTGTGTCATTGGATGAACATTTAGGTCATTTTCGTCCTCCCTAGGCTTATTCTTGTCCAATTAGGGTTTTTAAGCAATCTTGTGCATCCAATAAGTTCATTTGTGTCATTGGATGAACATTTACGTCATTTTCGTCCTCGCTAGGCTTATACTTGTATAATTAAGGTTTTTAACCAATCTTGTGCATCCAATAGGTGTGTTTGTGTCATTGGATGAACATTTAGGTCATTTTCGTCCTCCATAGGCTTATTCATGTCCAATTAGGGTTTTTAACCAATCTTGTGCATCCAATAGGTGTGTTTGTGTCATTGGATGAACATTTAGGTCATTTTCGTCCTCCCTAGGCTTATTCTTGTCCAATTAGGGTTTTTAACCAATCTTGTGCATCCAATAGGTGTGTTTAGTCATTTGATGAACATTTAAGTTATTTTTGTCCTCCCTAGGCTTATTCTTGTCCAATTAGGGTTTTTAACCAATCTTGTGCATCCAATAAGTTCATTTGTGTCATTGGATGAACATTTAGGTCATTTTCGTCCTCCCTAGGCTTATTCTTGTCCAACTAGGGTTTTTAACCAATCTTGTGCATCCAATAAGTTCATTTGTGTCAATTGAGGAACATTTAGGTCATTTTCGTCCTCCCTAGTCTTATTCTTGTCCAATTAGGGTTTTTATGCAATCTTGTGCATCCAATAGGTGTGTTTGTGTCATTGGAGGAACATTTAGGTCATTTTCGTCCTCCCGAGTCTTATTCTTGTCGAATTAGGGTTTTTATGCAAGCTTGTGCATCCAATAGGTGTGTTTGTGTCATTGGAGGAACATTTAGGTCATTTTCGTCCTCCCTAGGCTTATTCTTGTCCAATTAGGGTTTTTAACCAATCTTGTGCATCCAATAAGTTCATTTGTGTCATTGGATGAACATTTAGGTCATTTTCGTCCTCCCTAGTCTTATTCTTGCCCAATTAGGGTTTTTAACCAACCTTGTGCATCCAATAAGTTCATTTGTGTCATTGGTGGAACATTTAGGTCATTTACGTCCTCCCTAGTCTTATTCTTGTCCAATTAGGGTTTTTATGCAATCTTGTGCATCCAATAGGTTTGTTTGTGTCATTGGACGAACATTTAGGTCATTTTCGTCCTCCCTAGGCTTATTCTTGTCCAATTAGGGTTTTTAACCAACCTTGTGCATCCAATAAGTTCAGTTGTGTCATTGGTTGAACATTTAGGTCATTTTCGTCCTCCCTAGGCTTATTCTTGTCCAATTAGGGTTTTTAACCAACCTTGTGCATTCAATAAGTTCATTTGTGTCATTGGTTGAACATTTGGGTCATTTTCGTCCTCCCTAGTCTAATTCTTGTCCAATTAGGGTTTTTATGCAATCTTGTGCATCCAATAGGTGTGTTTGTGTCATTGGACAAACATCTAGGTCATTTTCGTCCTTCCTAGGCTTATTCTTGTCCAATTAGGGTTTTTAACCAACCTTGTGCATCCAATAAGTTCATTTGTGTCATTGGTTGAACATTTAGGTCGTTTTCGTCCTCCCTAGGCTTATTCTTGTCCAATTAGGGTTTTTAACCAACCTTGTGCATCCAATAAGTTCATTTGTGTCATTGGAGGAACATTTATGTCATTTTCGTCCTCCCTAGTCTTATTCTTGCCCAATTAGGGTTTTTATGCAATCTTGTGCATCCAATAGGTGTGTTTGTGTCATTGGACAAACATTTAGGTCATTTTCGTCCTCCCTAGGCTTATTCTTGTCCAATTAGGGTTTTTAACCAATCTTGTGCATCCAATAAGTTCATTTGTGTCATTGGATGAACATTTAGGTCATTTTCGTCCTCCCTAGGCTTATTCTTGTTTAATTAGGGTTTTTAACCAATCTTGTGCATCCAATAAGTTCATTTGTGTCATTGGATGAACATTTAGGTCATTTTCGTCCTCCCTAGGCTTATTCTTGTCCAATTAGGGTTTTTAACCAATCTTGTGCATCCAATAAGTTCATTTGTGTCATTGGATGAACATTTAGGTCATTTTCGTCCTCCCTAGGCTTATTCTTTTCCAATTAGGGTTTCTAAACAATCTTGTGCATCCAATAGGTGTGTTTGTGTCATTGGATGAACATTTAGGTCATTTTCGTCCTCCCTAGGCTTATTCTTGTCCAATTAGGGTTTTTAACCAATCTTGTGCATCCAATAAGTTCATTTGTGTCTTTGGATGAACATTTAAGTCATTTTCATCCTCCCTAGGCTTATTCTTGTCCAATTAGGGTTTCTAACCAATCTTGTGCATCCAATAGGTGTGTTTAGTCATTTGATGAACATTTAGGTCACTTTCGTCCTCCCTAGGCTTAATCTTGTCCAATTAGTGTTTTTAACCAATCTTGTGCATCCAATAAGTTCATTTGTGTCATTGTATGAACATTTAGGTTATTTTCGTCCTCCCTATTCTTATTCTTGTCCAATTAGGGTTTCTAACCAATCTTGTGCATCCAATAGGTGTGTTTGTGTCATTGGATGAACATTTAGGTCATTTTCGTCCTCCCTAGGCTTATTCTTGTCCAATTAGTGTTTTTAAGCAATCTTGTGCATTCAATAAGTTCATTTTTGTCATTGGATTAACATTTAGGTCATTTTCGTCCTCCCTAGGCTTATTCTTGTCCAATTAGGGTTTCTAACCAATCTTGTGCATCCAATAGGTGTGTTTGTGTCATTGGATGAACATTTAGGTCATTTTCGTCCTCCCTAGGCTTATTCTTTTCCAATTAGGGTTTTTAACCAATCTTGTGCATCCAATAAGTTCATTTATGTTATTGGGTGAACATTTAGGTAATTTTCGTCCTCCCTAGGCTTATTTTTGTCCAATTAGAGTTTCTAACCAATCTTGTGCATCCAATAGGTGTGTTTAGTCATTTGATGAACATTTAGGTCATTTTCTTCCTCCCTAGGCTTATTCTTGTCCAATTAGGGTTTCTAACCAATCTTGTGCATCCAATAAGTTCATTTGTGTCATTGGATTAACATTTAGGTCATTTTCATTCTCCCTAGGCTTATTCTTGTCCAATTAGGGTTTCTGACCAATCTTGTGCATCCAATAGGTGTGTTTGTGTCATTGGATGAACATTTAGGTCATTTTCGTCCTCCCTAGGCTTATTCTTGTCCAATTAGGGTTTTTAACCAATCTTGTGCATCCAATAAGTTCATTTGTGTCATTGGGTGAACATTTAGGTCATTTTCGTCCTCCCTAGGCTTTTTCTTTTCCAATTAGGGTTTCTAACCAATCTTGTGCATCCAATAGGTGTGTTTGTGTCGTTGGATGAACATTTAGGTCATTTTCGTCCTCCCTAGGCTTATTCTTGTACAATTTGGGTTTTTAACCAATCTTGTGCATCGAATAAGTTCATTTCTGTCATTTGGTGAACATTTAGGTCATTTTCGTCCTCCCTAGGCTTATTCTTGTCCAATTAGGGTTTCTAACCAATCTTGTGCATCCAATAGGTGTGTTTAGTCATTTGATGAACATTTAGGTCATTTTCGTCCTCCCTAGGCTTATTCTTGTCCAATTAGGGTTTCTAACCAATCTTGTGCATCCAAGAAGTTCATTTGTGTCATTGGATGAACATTTAGGTCATTTTCGTCCTCCCTAGGCTTATTCTTGTCCAATTAGGGTTTCTAACCAATCTTGTGCATCCAATAGGTGTGTTTGTGTCATTGGATGAACATTTAGGTCATTTTCGTCGTCCCTAGGCTTATTCTTGTCCAATTAGGGTTTTTTAGCCAATCTTTTGCATCCAATAAGTTCATTTGTGTCATTGGATGAATAGTTTGGTCATTTTCGTCCTCCCTAGGCTTATTCTTGTCCAATTAGGGTTTCTAACCAATCTTGTGCATCCAATAGGTGTGTTTAGTCATTTGATGAACATTTAGGTTATTTTCGTCCTCCCTAGGCTTATTTTTGTCCAATTAGGGTTTTTAACCAATCTTGTGCATCCAATAAGTTCATTTGTATCATTGGATTAACATTTAGGTCATTTTCGTCCTTCCTAGGCTTATTCTTGTCCAATTAGGGTTTCTAACCAATCTTGTGCATCCAATAGGTGTGTTTGTGTCATTGGATGAACATTTAGGTCATTTTCGTCCTCCCTAGGCTTATTCTTGTCCAATTAGGGTTTTTAACCAATCTTGTGCATCCAATAAGTTCATTTGTGTCATTGGATGAACATTTAGGTCATTTTCGTCCTCCCTAGGCTTATACTTGTCAAATTAGGGTTTTTAACCAATCTTGTGCATCCAATAGGTGTGTTTGTGTCATTGGATGAACATTTAGGTCATTTTCGTCCTCCCTAGGCTTATTCTTGTCCAATTAGGGTTTTTAACCAATCTTTTGCATCCAATAAGTTCATTTGTGTCATTGGATGAATAGTTAGGTCATTTTCGTCCTCCCTAGGCTTATTCTTGTCCAATTAGGGTTTCTAACCATTCTTGTGCATCCAATAGGTGTGTTTGTGTCATTGGATGTCATTTTCGTGCTTCCTAGGCTTATTCTTGTCCAATTAGGGTTTCTAACCAATCTTGTGCATCCAATAGGTGTGTTTGTGTCATTGGATGAACATTTAGGTTATTTTCGTCCTCCCTAGTCTTATTCTTGTCCAATTAGGGTTTTAAGCAATCTTGTGCATCCAATAAGTTCATTTGTGTCATTGGATGAATATTTAGGTCATTTTCATCCTCCCTAGGCTTATTCTTGTCCAATTAGGGTTTCTAACCAATCTTGTGCATCCAATAGGTGTGTTTGTGTCATTTGATGAACATTTAGCTCATTTTCGTCCTCCCTAGTCTTATTCTTGTCCAATTAGGGTTTTAAGCA
Organism: Cicer pinnatifidum; assembly: GCA_037974775.1. NCBI lineage: Eukaryota > Viridiplantae > Streptophyta > Magnoliopsida > Fabales > Fabaceae > Cicer > Cicer pinnatifidum. Next base: position 29,297 of record JBBPBR010000454.1, read on the forward strand.
ATCTTGTGCATCCAATAAGTTCATTTGTGTCATTGGATGAATATTTAGGTCATTTTCGTCCTCCCTAGGCTTATTCTTGTCCAATTAGGGTTTCTAACCAATCTTGTGCATCCAATAGGTGTGTTTGTGTCATTGGATGAACATTTAGGTCATTTTCGTCCTCCCTATGCTTATTCTTGTCCAATTAGGGTTTTTAACCAATCTTGTGCATCCGATAGGTGTGTTTGTGTCATTGGATGAACATTTAGGTCATTTTCGTCCTCCCTAAGCTTATTCTTGTCCCATTAGGGTTTTTAACCAATCTTGTGCATCCAATAAGTTCATTTGTGTCATTTGGTGAACATTTGGGTCATTTTCGTCCTCCCTAGGCTTATTCTTGTCCAATTAGGGTTTCTAACCAATCTTGTGCATCCAATAGGTGTGTTTAGTCATTTGATGAACATTTAAGTTATTTTCGTCCTCCCTAGGCTTATTCTTGTCCGATTAGGGTTTTTAACCAATCTTGTGCATCCAATAAGTTCATTTGTGTCATTGGGTGAACATTTAGGTCATTTTCGTCCTCCCTAGGCTTATTCTTGTCCAATTAGGGTTTCTAACCAATCTTGTGCATCCAATAGGTGTCTTTAGTCATTTGATGAATATTTAGGTTATTTTCGTCCTCCCTAGGCTTATTCTTGTCCAATTAGGGTTTTTAACCAATCTTGTGCATCCAATAAGTTCATTTGTGTCATTGGATGAACATTTAGGTCATTTTCGTCCTCCCTAGGCATATTCTTGTCCAATTAGGGTTTCTAACCAATCTTGTGCATCCAATAGGTGTGTTTGTGTCATTGGATGAACATTTAGGTCATTTTCGTCCTCCCTAGGCTTATTCTTGTCCGATTAGGGTTTTTAACCAATCTTGTGCATCCAATAAGTTGATTTGTGTCATTGGATTAACATTTAGGTCATTTTCGTCCTTCCTAGGCTTATTCTTGTCCAATTAGGGTTTCTAACCAATCTTGTGCATCCAATAGGTGTGTTTGTGTCATTGGATGAACATTTAGGTTATTTTCGTCCTCCCTAGTCTTATTCTTGTCCAATTAGGGTTTTAAGCAATCTTGTGCATCCAATAAGTTCATTTGTGTCATTAGATGAATATTTAGATCATTTTCATCCTCCCTAGGCTTATTCTTGTCCAATTAGGGTTTCTAACCAATCTTGTGCATCCAATAGGTGTGTTTGTGTCATTGGATGAACATTTAGGTCATTTTTGTCCTCCCTATGCTTATTCTTGTCCAATTAGGGTTTTTAACCAATCTTGTGCATCCAATAGTTGTGTTTGTGACATTGGATGAACATTTAGGTCTTTTTCGTCCTCCCTAGGCTTATTCTTGTCCCATTAGGGTTTTTAACAAATCTTGTGCATCCAATAAGTTCTATTGTGTCATTGGATGAACATTTAGGTCATTTTCGTCCTCCCTAGGCTTATTCTTGTCCAATTAGGGTTTTTAACCAATCTTGTGCATCAATATGTTCATTTGTGTCATTGGATGAACATTTAGGTCATTTCCGTCCTCCCTAGGCGTATTCTTGTCCAATTAGGGTTTCTAAAAAATCTTGTGCATCCAATAGGTGTGTTTGTGTCATTGGATGAAAATTTAGGTCATTTTCGTCCTCCCTAGACTTATTCTTGTCCAATTAGTGTTTTAAGCAATCTTGTGCATCCAATAAGTTCATTTGTGTCATTGGTTGAATATTTAGGTGATTTTCATCCTCCCTAGGCTTATTCTTGTCCAATTAGGGTTTCTAAACAATCTTGTGAATCCAATAGGTGTGTTTGTGTCATTGGACGAACATTTAGGTCATTTTTGTCCTCCCTAGTCTTATTCTTGTCCAATTAGGGTTTTTAACTAATCTTGTGCATCCAATAAGTTCATTTGTGTCATTTGATGAACATTTAGGTCATTTTCGTCCTCCCTAGGCTTATTCTTGTGCAATTAGGGTTTTTAACCAATCTTGTGCATCCAATAGCTGTGTTTGTGTCATTGGATGAACATTTAGGTCATTTTCGTCCTCCCTGGGCTTATTCTTGTCCAATTAGGGTTTTAAGCAATCTTGTGCATCCAATAAGTTCATTTGTGTCATTGGATGAATATTTAGGTCATTTTCATCCTCCCTAGGCTTATTCTTGTCCAATTAGGGTTTCTAACCAATCTTGTGAATCCAATAGGTGTGTTTGTGTCATTGGATGAACATTTAGATCATTTTCGTCCTCCCTAGGCTTATTCTTGTCCAATAAGGGTTTTTAACCAATCTTGTGCATCCAATAAGTTCATTTGTGTCATTGGATGAACATTTAGGTCATTTTCGTTCTCCCTAGGCTTATTCTTGTCCAATTAGGGTTTTTAACCAATCTTGTGCATCCAATAGGTGTGTTTGTGTCATTGGATGAACATTTAGGTCAGTTTCGTCCTCCCTAGGCTTATTCTTGTCCAATTAGGGTTTCTAACGAATCTTGTGCATTCAATAGGTGTATTTGTGTCATTGGATGAACATTTAGGTCATTTTCGTCCTCCCTAGGCTTATTCTTGTCTAATTAGGGTTTTTAAGCAATCTTGTGCATCCAATAAGTTCATTTGTGTCATTGGATGAACATTTAGGTCATTTTTGTCCTCCCTAGGTTTATTCTTGTCCAATTAGGGTTTTTAACCAATCTTGTGCATCCAATAGATGTGTTTGTGTCATTGGATGAACATTTAGGTCATTTTCGTCCTCCCTAGGCTTATTCTTGTCCAATTAGGGTTTTTAACCAATCTTGTGCATCCAATAAGTTCATTTGTGTCATTGGATGAACATTTAGGTCATTTTCGTCCTCCCTAGGCTTATTCTTGTCCAATTAGGGTTTCTAACCAATCTTGTGCATCCAATAGGTGTATTTGTGTCATTGGATGAACATTTAGGTCATTTTCGTCCTCCCTAGGCTTATTCTTGTCTAATTAGGGTTTTTAAGCAATCTTGTGCATCCAATACGTTCATTTGTGTTATTGGATGAACATTTAGGTCATTTTCGTCCTCCCTAGGCTTATTCTTGTCCAATTAGGGTTTTTAACCAATCTTGTGCATCCAATAGGTGTATTTGTGTCATTGGATGAACATTTAGGTCATTTTCGTCCTCCCTAGGCTTATTCTTGTCCAATTAGGGTTTTTAAGCAATGTTGTGCATCCAATAAGTTCATTTGTGTCATTGGATGAACATTTAGGTCATTTTCGTCCTCCCTAGGCTTATTCTTGTCCAATTAGGGTTTTTAAGCAATCTTGTGCATCCAATAAGTTCATTTGTGTCATTGGATGAACATTTAGGTCATTTTCGTCCTCCCTAGGCTTATTCTTGTCCAATTAGGGTTTTTAACCAATCTTGTGCATCCAATAAGTTCATTTGTGTCATTGGATGAACATTTAGGTCATTTTCGTCCTCCCTAGGCTTATTCTTGTCCAATTAGTGTTTTTAACCAATCTTGTGCATCCAATAGGTCTGTTTGTGTCATTGGATGAACATTTAGGTCAGTTTCGTCCTCCCTAGGCTTATTCTTGTCCAATTAGGGTTTCTAACGAATCTTGTGCATCCAATAGGTGTATTTGTGTCATTGGATGGACATTTAGGTCATTTTCGTCCTCCCTAGGCTTATTCTTGTCGAATTAGGGTTTTTAAGCAATCTTGTGCATCCAATAAGTTCATTTGTGTCATTGGATGAACATTTAGGTCATTTTCGTCCTCCCTAGGCTTATTCTTGTCCAATTAGGGTTTTTAACCAATCTTGTGCATCCAATAAGTTCATTTGTGTCATTGGATGAACATTTAGGTCATTTTCGTCCTCCCTAGTGTTATTCTTGTCCAATTAGGGTTTTTAACCAATCTTGTGCATCAAATAAGTTCATTTGTGTCATTGGATTAACATTTAGGTCATTTTCGTCCTTCCTAGGCTTATTCTTGTCCAATTAGGGTTTCTAACCAACCTTGTGCATCCAATAAGTTCATTTGTGTCATTGGATGAACATTTAGGTCATTTTCGTCCTCCCTAGGCTTATTCTTGTCCAATTAGGGTTTTTAACCAATCTTGTGCATCCAATAAGTTCATTTGTGTCATTGGATGAACATTTAGGTCATTTTCGTCCTCCCTAGTCTTATTCTTGTTCAATTAGGGTTTTAAGCAATCTTGTGCTTCCAATATGTTTGTTTGTGTCATTGGATGAACATTTAGGTCATTTTCGTCCTCCCTATGCTTATTCTTGTCCAATTAGGGTTTTTAACCAATCTTGTGCATCCAATAAGTTCATTTGTGTCATTGGATGAACATTTAGGTCATTTTCGTCCTCCCTAGGCTTATTCTTGTCCAATTAGGGTTTTTAACCAATCTTGTGCATCCCATAAGTTCATTTGGGTCATTGGATGAACATTTAGGTCATTTTCGTCCTCCCTAGGCTTATTCTTGTCCAATTAGGGTTTTTAACCAATCTTGTGCATCCAATAAGTTCATTTGTGTCATTGGATGAACATTTAGGTCATTTTCGTCCTCCCTAGTCTTATTCTTGTCCAATTAGGGTTTTAAGCAATCTTGTGCATCCAATATGTGTGTTTGTGTCATTGGACGAACATTTATGTCATTTACGTCCTCCCTAGGCTTATTCTTGTCCAATTAGGGTTTTTAACCAATCTTGTGCATCCAATAAGTTCATTTGTGTCATTGGATGAACATTTAGGTCATTTTCGTCCTCCCTAGGCTTATTCTTGTCCAATTAGGGTTTTTAACCAATCTTGTGCATCCAATAAGTTCATTTGTGTCATTGGATGAACATTTAGGTCATTTTCGTCCTCCCTAGTCTTATTCTTGTCCAATTAGGGTTTTTATGCAATATTGTGCATCCAATAGGAATGTATGTGTCATTGGAGGAACATTTAGGTCATTTTCGTCCTCCCTAGGCTTATTCTTGTCCAATTAGGGTTTTTAACCAATCTTGTGCATCCAATAAGTTCATTTGTGTCATTGGATGAACATTTAGGTCATTTTCGTCCTCCCTAGGCTTATTCTTGTCCAATTAGGCTTTTCAACAAATCTTGTGCATCCAATAAGTTCATTTGTGTCATTGGATGAACATTTAGGTCATTTTCGTCCTCCCTAGGCTTATTCTTGTCCAATTAGGGTTTTTAACCAATCTTGTGCATCCAATAAGTTCATTTGTGTCGTTGGTTGAACATTTAGGTCATTTTCGTCCTCCCTAGGCTTATTCTTGTCCAATTAGGGTTTTTAACCAATCTTGTGCATCCAATAAGTTCATTTGTGTCATTGGATGAACATTTAGGTCATTTTCGTCCTCCCTAATCTTATTCTTGTCCAATTAGGGTTTTTATGCAATCTTGTGCATCCAATAGGTGTGTTTGTGTCATTGGACGAACATTTAGGTCATTTTCGTCCTCCCTATGCTTATTCTTGTCCAATTAGGGTTTTCAACCAATCTTGTGCATCCAATAAGTTCATTTGTGTCATTGGATGAACATTTAGGTCATTTTCGTCCTCCCTAGGCTTATTCTTGTCCAATTAGGGTTTTTAACCAATCTTGTGCATCCAATAAGTTCATTTGTGTCATTGGTTGAACATTTAGGTCATTTTCGTCCTCCCTAGGCTTATTCTTGTCCAATTAGGGTTTTTAACCAATCTTGTTCATCCAATAAGTTCATTTGTGTCATTGGATGAACATTTAGGTCATTTTCGTCCTCCCTAGGCTTATTCTTGTCCAATTAGGGTTTTTAACCAATCTTGTGCATCCAATAAGTTCATTTGTGTCATTGGATAAATATTTAGGTCATTTTCGTCCACCCTAGGCTTATTCTTGTCCAATTAGGGTTTTTAACCAATCTTGTGCATCCAATAGGTGTGTTTGTGTCATTGGATGAACATTTAGGTCATTTTCGTCCTCCACAGGCTTATTCTTGTCCAATTAGGGTTTCTAACCAATCTTGTGCATCGAATAGGTGTATTTGTGTCATTGGATGAACATTTAGGTCATTTTCGTCCTCCCTAGGCTTATTCTTGTCCAATTAGGGTTTTTAACCAATCTTGTGCATCCAATAAGTTCATTTGTGTCATTGGATGAACATTTAGGTCATTTTCGTCCTCCCTAGGCATATTCTTGTCCAATTAGGGTTTTTAACCAATCTTGTGCATCCAATAGGTGTATTTGTGTCATTGGATGAACATTTAGGTCATTTTCTTCCTCCCTAGGCTTATTCTTGTCTAATTAGGGTTTTTAAGCAATCTTGTGCATCCAATAAGTTCATTTGTGTCATTGGATGAACATTTAGGTCATTTTCGTCCTCCCTAGGCTTATTCTTGTCCAATTACGGTTTTTAACCAATCTTGTGCATCCAATAGGTGTGTTTGTGTCATTGGATGAACATTTAGGTAATTTTGATCCTCCCTAGGCTTATTCTTGTCCAATTAGGGTTTTTAACCAATCTTGTGCATCCAATAGGTGTGTTTGTGTCATTGGATGAACATTTAGGTCATTTTCGTTTTCCCTAGGCTTATTCTTGTCCAATTAGGGTTTCTAACCAATCTTGTGCATCCAATAGGTGTGTTTGTGTCATTGGATGAACATTTAGGTCATTTTCGTCCTCCCTAGGCTTATTCTTGTCCAATAAGGGTTTTTAACCAATCTTGTGCATCCAATAAGTTCATTTGTGTCATTGGATGAACATTTAGGTCATTTTCGTTCTCCCTAGGCTTATTCTTGTCCAATTAGGGTTTTTAACCAATCTTGTGCATTGAATAGGTGTGTTTGTGTCATTGGATGAACATTTAGGTCATTTTCGTCCTCCCTAAGCTTATTCTTGTCCAGTTAGGGTTTTTAACCAATCTTGTGCATCCAATAGGTGTGTTTAGTCATTTGATGAACATTTAAGTTATTTTCGTCCTCCCTAGGCTTATTCTAGTCCAATTAGGGTTTTTCACCAATCTTGTGCATCCAATAAGTTCATTTATGTCATTGGATGAACATTTAGGTCATTTTCGTCCTCCCTAGGCTTATTCTTGTCCAATTAGAGTTTTTAACCAATCTTGTGCATCCAATAAGTTCATTTGTGTCATTGGGTGAACATTTATGTCATTTTCGTCCTCCCTAGGCTTATTCTTGTCCAATTAGGGTTTCTAACCAATCTTGTGCATCCAATAGGTGTGTTTAGTCATTTGATGAACATTTAGGTGATTTTCGTCCTCCCTAGGCTTATTCTTGTCCAATTAGGGTTTTTAACCAATCTTGTGCATCCAATAAGTTCATTTGTGTCATTGGATGAACATTTAGGTCATTTTCGTCCTCCCTAGGCTTATTCTTGTCTAATTAGGGTTTTTAACCAATCTTGTGCATCCAATAGGTGTGTTTGTGTCATTGGATGAACATTTAGGTTATTTTCGTCCTCCCTAGGCTTATTCTTGTCTAATTAGGGTTTCTAACCAATCTTGTGCATCCAATAGGTGTGTTTGTGTCATTGGATGAACATTTAGGTTATTTTCGTCCTCCCTAGTCTTATTCTTGTCCAATTAGGGTTTTAAGCAATCTTGTGCATCCAATAAGTTCATTTGTGTCATTGGATGAATATTTAGGTCATTTTCATCCTCCCTAGGCTTATTCTTGTCCAATTAGGGTTTCTAACCAATCTTGTGCATCCAACAGGTGTGTTTGTGTCATTGGATGAACATTTAGGTTATTTTCGTCCTCCCTAGTCTTATTCTTGTCCAATTAGGGTTTTAAGCAATCTTGTGCATCCAATAAGTTCATTTGTGTCATTGGATGAATATTTAGGTCATTTTCATCCTCCCTAGGCTTATTCTTGTCCAATTAGGGTTTCTAACCAATCTTGTGCATCCAATAGGTGTGTTTGTGTCATTGGATGAACATTTAGGTCATTTTCGTCCTCCCTAGGCTTATTCTTGTCCACTTAGGGTTTCTAACCAATCTTGTGCATCCAATAGGTGTGTTTGTGTCATTGGATGAACATTTAGGTCATTTTCGTCCTCCCTATGCTTATTCTTGTCCAATTAGGGTTTTTAACCAATCTTGTGCGTCCAATAAGTTCATTTGTGTCATTGGATTAACATTTAGCTCATTTTCGTCCTCCCTAGGCTTATTCTTGTCCAATTAGGGTTTCTAACCAATCTTGTGCATCCAATAAGTTCATTTGTGTCATTGGATTAACATTTAGGTCATTTTCGTCCTCCCTAGGCTTATTCTTGTCCAATTAGGGTTTTTAACCAATCTTGTGCATCCAATAAGTTCATTTGTGTCATTGGATGAACATTTAGGTCATTTTCGTCCTCCCAAGGCTTATTCTTGTCCAATTAGGGTTTCTAACCAATCTTGTGCATCCAATAGGTGTGTTTGTGTCAGTGGATGAACATTTAGGTCATTTTCGTCCTCCCTAGGCTTATTCTTGTCCAATTAGGGTTTTTAACCAATCTTGTGCATCCAATAAGTTCATTTGTGTCATTGGATGAACATTTAGGTCATTTTCGTCCTCCCTAGGCTTATTCTGGTCCAATTAGGGTTTTTAACCAATCTTGTGCATCCAATAAGTTCATTTGTGTCATTGGATCAACATTTAGGTCATTTTCTTCCTCCCTAGGCTTATTCTTGTCCAATTAGGGTTTTTAACCAATCTTGAGCATCCAATAAGTTCATTTGTGACATTGGATGAACATTTAGGTCATTTTCGTCCTCCCTAGGCTTATTCTTGTCCAATTAGGGTTTTTAACCAATCTTGTGCATCCAATAAGTTCATTTGTGTCATTGGATGAACATTTAGGTCATTTTCGTCCTCCCTAGGCTTATTCTTGTCCAATTAGGGTTTTTAACCAATCTTGTGCATCCAATAAGTTCATTTGTGTCATTGGATGAACATTTAGGTCATTTTCGTCCTCCCTAGTCTTATTCTTGTCGAATTAGGGTTTTATGCAATCTTGTGCATCCAATAGGTGTGTTTGTGTCATTGGAGGAACATTTAGGTCATTTTGGTCCTCCCTAGTTTTATTCTTATCCAATTAGGGTTTTTATGCAATCTTGTGCATCCAATAGGTGTGTTTGTGTCATTGGACGAACATTTAGGTCATTTTCGTCCTCCCTAGGCTTATTCTTGTCCAATTAGGGTTTTTAACCAATCTTGTGCATCCAATAAGTTCATTTGTGTCATTGGATGAACATTTAGGTCATTTTCGTCCTCCCTAGTCTTATTCTTGTCGAATTAGGGTTTTTATGCAATCTTGTGCATCCAATAGGTGTGGTTGTGTCATTGGAGGAACATTTAGGTCATTTTCGTCCTCCCTAGTCTTATTCTTGTCCAATTAGGGTTTTTATGCAATCTTGTGCATCCAATAGGTGTGTTTGTGTCATTGGACGAACATTTAGGTCATTTTCGTTCTCCCTATGCTTATTCTTGTCCAATTAGGGTTTTTAACCAATCTTGTGCATCCAATAAGTTCATTTGTGTCATTGGATGAACATTTAGGTCATTTTCGTCCTCCCTAGTCTTATTCTTGTCCAATTAGGGTTTTTATGCAATCTTGGCATCCAATAGGTGTGTTTGTGTCATTGGACGAACATTTAGGTCATTTTCGTCCTCCCTAGGCTTATTCTTGTCCAATTAGGGTTTTTAACCAATCTTGTGCATCCAATAAGTTCATTTGTGTCATTGGATGAACATTTAGGTCATTTTCGTCCTCCCTAGGATTATTCTTGTCCAATTAGGGTTTTTAACCAATCTTGTGCATGCAATAGGTGTGTTTGTGTCATTGGATGAACATTTAGGTCATTTTCGTCCTCCCTAGGCTTATTCTTGTCCAATTAGGGTTTTTAACCAATCTTGTGCATCCAATAAGTTCATTTGTGTCATTGGATGAACATTTAGGTCATTTTCGTCCTCCCTAAGCTTATTCTTGTCCAATTAGGGTTTCTAAACAATCTTGTGCATCCAATAGGTTTGTTTGTTTCATTGGATGAACATTTAGGTCATTATCGTCCTCCCTAGCCTTATTCTTGTCCAATTAGGGTTTTAAGCAATCTTGTGCATCCAATAAGTTCATTTGTGTCATTGGATTAACATTTAGGTCATTTTCGTCCTTCCATGGCTTATTCTTGTCCAATTAGGGTTTTTAACCAATCTTGTGCATCCAATAAGTTCATTTGTGTCATTGGATTAACATTTAGGTCATTTTCGTCCTCCCTAGGTTTATTCTTGTCCAATTAGGGTTTCTAACCAATCTTGTGCATCCAATAAGTTCATTTGTGTCATTGGATGAACATTTAGGTCATTTTCATCCTCCCTGGGCTTATTCTTGTCCAATTAGGGTTTTTAACCAATCTTGTGCATCCAATAAGTTCGATTGTGTCATTGGATGAACATTTAGGTCATTTTCGTCCTCCCTAGGCTTATTCTTGTCCAATTAGGGTTTTTAACCAATCTTGTGCATCCAATAAGTTCATTTGTGTCATTGGATTAACATTTAGGTCATTTTCGTCCTCCCCAGTCTTATTTTTGTCCAATTAGGGTTTTAAGCAATCTTGTGAATCCAATAAGTTCATTTGTGTCATTGGATGAATATTTAGGTCATTTTCATCCTCCCTAGGCTTATTCTTGTCCAATTAGGGTTTCTAACCAATCTTGTGCATCCAATAGGTGTGTTTGTGTCATTGGATGAACATTTAGGTCATTTTCGTCCTCCCTAGTCTTATTCTTGTCCAATTAGGGTTTTAAGCAATCTTGTGCATCCAATAAGTTCATTTGTGTCATTGGATGAATATTTAGGTCATTTTCATCCTCCCTAGGCTTATTCTTGTCCAATTAGGGTTTCTAACCAATCTTGTGCATCCAATAGGTATGTTAGTGTCATTGGATGAACATTTAGGTCATTTTCGTCCTCCCTAGGCTTATTCTTGTCCAATTAGGGTTTTTAACCAATCTTGTGCATCCAATAAGTTCATTTGTGTCATTGGATGAACATTTAGGTCATTTTCGTCCTCTCAAGGCTTATTCTTGTCCAATTAGGGTTTCTAACCAATCTTGTGCATCCAATAGGTGTGTTTGTGTCATTGGATGAACATTTAGGTCATTTTCGTCCTCCCTAGTCTTATTCTTGTCCAATTAGGGTTTTAAGCAATCTTGTGCATCCAATAAGTTCATTTGTGTCATTGGATGAATATTTAGGTCATTTTCATCCTCCCTAGGCTTATTCTTGTCCAATTAGGGTTTTTAACCAATCTTGTGCATCCAATTAGTTCATTTGTGTCGTTGGATGAACATTTAGGTCATTTTCGTCCTCCCTAGGCTTATTCTTGTCCAATTAGGGTTTCTAACCAATCTTGTGCATCCAATAGTTGTGTTTGTGTCATTGGATGAACATTTAGGTCATTTTCGTCCTCCCTAGTCTTATTCTTGTCCAATTAGCGTTTTAAGCAATCTTGTGCATCCAATAATTCATTTGTGTCATTGGATGAATATTTAGGTCATTTTCATCCTCCCTAGGCTTATTCTTGTCCAATTAGGGTTTCTAACCAATCTTGTGCATCCAATAGGTGTGTTTGTGTCATTGGATGAACATTTAGGTCATTTTCGTCCTCCCTAGGCTTATTCTTGTCCAATTAGGGTTTTTAACCAATCTTGTGCATCCAATAAGTTCACTTGTGTCATTGGATGAACATTTAGGTCATTTTCGTCCTCCCAAGGCTTATTCTTGTCCAATTAGGGTTTCTAACCAATCTTGTGCATCCAATAGGTGTGTTTGTGTCATTGGATGAACATTTAGGTCATTTTCATCCTCCCTAGGCTTATTCTTGTCCAATTAGGGTTTCTAACCAATCTTGTGCATCCAATAGGTGTGTTTGTGTCATTGGATGAACATTTAAGTCATTTTCGTCCTCCCTAGGCTTATTCTTGTCCAATTAGGGTTTTTAACCAATCTTGTGCCTCCAATAAGTTCATTTGTGTCATTAGATTAACATTTAGGTCATTTTCGTCCTTCCTATGCTTATTCTTGTCCAATTAGGGTTTCTAACCAATCTTGTGCATCCAATAGGTGTGTTTGTGTCATTGGATGAACATTTAGGTTATTTTCGTCCTCCCTAGTCTTATTCTTGTCCAATTAGGGTTTTAAGCAATCTTGTGCATCCAATAAGTTCATTTGTGTCATTGGATGAATATTTAGGTCATTTTCATCCTCCCTAGGCTTATTCTTGTCCAATTAGGGTTTCTAACCAATCTTGTGCATCCAATAGGTGTGTTTGTGTCATTGGATGAACATTTAGGTCATTTTCGTCCTCCTTATGCTTATTCTTGTCCAATTAGGGTTTTTAACCAATCTTGTGGATCCAATAAGTTCATTTGTGTCATTGGATGAACATTTAGGTCATTTTCGTCCTCCCTAGGCTTATTCTTGTCCAATTAGGGTTTTTAACCAATCTTGTGCATCCAATAGGTGTGTTTGTGTCATTGGATGAACATTTAGGTCTTTTTCGTCCTCCCTAGGCTTATTCTTTTCCCATTAGGGTTTTTAACAAATCTTGTGCATCCAATAATTTTAATTGTGTCATTGGATGAACATTTAGGTCATTTTCGTCCTCCCTAGGCTTATTCATGTCCAATTAGGGTTTCTAACCAGTCTTGTGAATCCAATAGGTGTGTTTGTGTCATTGGATGAACATTTAGGTCATTTTCGTCCTCCCTAGTCTTATTCTTGGCCAATTAGGGTTTTTAACCAATCTTGTGGATCCAATAAGTTCATTAGTGTCATTGGATGAACATTTAGGTCATTTTCGTCCTCCCTAGGCTTATTCTTGTCCAATTAGGGTTTTTAACCAATCTTGTGCATCCAATAGGTGTGTTTGTGTCATTGGATGAACATTTAGGTCATTTTCGTCCTCCCTAGGCTTATTCTTGTCCAATTAGGGTTTTTCACCAATCTTGTGCATCCAATAAGTTCATTTGTGTCATTGGATAAACATTTAGGTCATTTTCGTCCACCCTAGGCTTATTCTTGTCCAATTAGGGTTTTTAACCAATCTTGTGCATCCAATAGGTTCATTTCTGTCATTGGATGAACATTTAGGTCATTTTCGTCCTCCAAAGGCTTATTCTTGTCCAATTAGGGTTTTTAATCAATCTAGTGCATCCAATAAGTTCATTTGTGTCATTGGATAAACATTTAGGTCATTTTCGTCCTCCCTAGGCTTATCCTTGTCCAATTAGGGTTTTTAACCAATCTTGTGCATCCAATAGGTGTGTTTGTGTCATTGGATGAACATTTAGGTCATTTTCGTCCTACCTAGGCTTATTCTTGTCCAATTTGGGTTTCTAACCAATCTTGTGCATCCAATAAGTTCATTTGTGTCATTGGATGAACATTTAGGTCATTTTCGTCCTCCCTAGGCTTATTCTTGTCCAATTAGGGTTTTTAACCAATCTTGTGCATCCAATAGGTGTGTTTGTGTCATTGGATGAACATTTAGGTCATTTTCGTCCTCCCTAGGCTTATTCTTGTCAAATTAGGGTTTCTAACCAATCTTTTGCATCCAATAGGTGTATTTGTGTCATTGGATGAACATTTAGGTCATTTTCGTCCTCCGTAGGCTTATTCTTGTCCAATTAGGGTTTTTAAGCAATCTTGTGCATCCAATAAGTTCATTTGTGTCATTGAATTAAGATTTAAGTGATTTTCGTCCTCCCTAGGCTTATTCTTGTTCAATTAGGGTTTCTAACCAATCTTGTGCATCCAATAGGTGTGTTTGTGTCATTGGATGAACATTTAGGTCATTTTCGTCCTCCCTAGTCTTATTCTTGTCCAATTAGGGTTTTAAGCAATCTTGTGCATCCAATAAGTTCATTTGTGTCATTGGATGAACATTTAGGTCGTTTTTCCTCCTCCCTAGGCTTATTCTTGTCCAATTAGGTTTTCAAGCAATCTTGTGCATCCAATAAGTTCATTTGTGTCATTGGATGAACATTTAGGTCATTTTCGTCCTCCCTAGGCTTATTCTTGCCCAATTAGGGTTTCTAACCAATCTTGTGCATCCAATAAGTTCATTTGTGTCATTGGATGAACATTTAGGTCATTTTCGTCCTCCCTAGGCTTATTCTTGTCCAATTAGGGTTTTTAACCAATCTTGTGCATCCAATAGGTGTGTTTGTGTCATTGGATGAACATTTAGGTCATTTTCGTCCTCCCTAGGCTTATTCTTGTCAAATTAGGGTTTCTAACCAATCTTTTGCATCCAATAGGTGTATTTGTGTCATTGGAGGAACAATTAGGTCATTTTCGTGCTCCCTAGGCTTATTCTTGTCCAATTAGGGTTTTTAAGCAATCTTGTGCATCCAATATGTACATTTGTGTCATTGGATGAACATTTAGGTCATTTTCGTCCTCCCTAGGCTTATTCTTGTCCAATTAGGGTTTTTAACCAATCTTGTGCATCCAATAGGTGTGTTTGTGTCATTGGATGAACATTTAGGTCATTTTCGTCCTCCCTAGGCTTATTCTTGTCCAATTAGGGTTTTTAACCAATCTTGTGCATCCAATAGGTGTGTTTGTGTCATTTGATGAACAATTAGGTCATTTTCGTGCTCCCTAGGCTTATTCTTGTCCAATTAGGGTTTAAAGCAATCTTGTGCATCCAATAAGTTCATTTGTGTCATTGGATTAAGATTTAAGTCATTTTCGTCCTCCCTAGGCTTATTCTTGTTCAATTAGGGTTTCTAACCAATCTTGTGCATCCAATAGGTGTGTTTGTGTCATTGGATGAACATTTTGGTCAATTTCGTCCTCCCTAGGCTTATTCTTGTCCAATTAGGGTTTTTAACCAATCTTGTGCATCCAATAGGTGTGTTTGTGTCATTGGATGAACATTTAGGTCATTTTCGTCCTCCCTAGGCTTATTCTTGTCCAATTAGGGTTTTTAACCGATCTTGTGCATCCAATAAGTTCATTTGTGTCATTGGATAAACATTTACGTCATTTTCGTCCACCCTAGGCTTATTCTTGTCCAATTATGGTTTTTAACCAATCTTGTGCATCCAATAAGTTCATTTGTGTCATTGGATGAACATTTAGGTCATTTTCGTCCTCCCAAGGCTTATTGTTGTCCAATTAGGGTTTTTAACCAATCTTGTGCATCCAATAAGTTCATTTGTGTCATTGGATTAACATTTAGGTCATTTTCGTCCTCCCAAGGCTTATTGTTGTCCAATTAGGGTTTTTAACCAATCTTGTGCATCCAATAAGTTCATTTGTGTCATTGGATGAACATTTAGGTCATTTTCGTCCTCCCTAGGCTTATTCTTGTCCAATTAGGGTTTTTACGCAATCTTGTGCATCCAATTTGTTCATTTATGTCATTGGATGAACATTTAGGTCATTTTCGTCCTTCCTAGGCTTATTCTTGTCCAATTAGGGTTTTTAACCAATCTTGTGCATCCAATAAGTTCATTTGTGTCATTGGATGAACATTTAGGTCATTTTCGTCCTCCCTAGGCTTATTCTTGTCCAATTAGGGTTTTTAACCAATCTTGTGCATCCAATAAGTTCGTTTGTGTCATTAGACGAACATTTAGGTCATTTTCGTCCTCCCTAGGCTTATTCTTGTCCAATTAGGGTTTTTAACCAATCTTGTGCATCCAATAAGTTCATTTGTGTCATTGGATGAACATTTAGGTCATTTTCGTCCTCCCTAGTCTTATTCTTGTCCAATTAGGGTTTTTATGCAATCTTGTGCATCCAATAGGTGTGTTTGTGTCATTGGAGGAACATTTAGGTCTTTTTCGTCCTCCATAGTCTTATTCTTGTCCAATTAGGGTTTTAACCAATCTTGTGCATCCAATATGTGGGTTTGTGTCATTGGATGAACATTTAGGTCATTTTCGTCCTCCCTATGCTTATTCTTGTCCAATTAGGGTTTTTAACCAATCTTGTGCATCCAATAAGTTCATTTGTGTCATTGGATGAACATTTAGGTCATTTTCGTCCTCCCTAGGCTTATTCTTGTCCAATTAGGGTTTTTAACCAATCTTGTGCATCCAATAAGTTCATTTGTGTCATTGGATGAACATTTAGGTCATTTTCGTCCTCCCTAGGCTTATTCTTTTCCAATTAGGGTTTTTTACCAACCTTGTGCATCCAATAAGTTCATTTGTGTCATTGGTGGAACATTTAGGTCATTTACGTCCTCCCTAGTCTTATTCTTGTCCAATTAGGGTTTTTATGCAATCTTGTGCATCCAATAGGTGTGTTTGTGTCATTGGACGAACATTTAGGTCATTTTCGTCCTCCTTAGGCTTATTCTTGTCCAATTAGGGTTTTTATGCAATCTTGTGCATCCAATAGGTGTGTTTGTGTCATTGGACGAACATTTAGGTCATTTTCGTCCTCCCTAGTCTTATTCTTGTCCAATAAGGGTTTTATGCAATCTAGTGCATCCAATAGGTGTGTTTGTGTCATTGGACAAACATTTAGGTCATTTTCGTCCTCCCTAGGCTTATTCTTGTCCAATTAGGGTTTTTAACCAATCTTGTGCATCCAATAAGTTCATTTGTGTCATTGGATGAACATTTAGGTCATTTTCGTCCTCCCTAGGCTTATTCTTGTCCAATTAGGGTTTTTAACCAATCTTGTGCATCCAATAAGTTCATTTGTGTCATTGGATGAACATTTAGGTCATTTTCGTCCTCCCTAGGCTTATTCTTGTCCAATTAGGGTTTTTAACCAATCTTGTGCATCCAATATGTTCATTTGTGTCATTGGGTGAACATTTAGGTCATTTTTCGTCCTCCCTAGGCTTATTCTTATCCAATTAGGGTTTCTAACCAATCTTGTGCATCCAATAGGTGTGTTTGTGTCATTGGATGAACATTTAGGTCATTTTCGTCCTCCCTAGGCTTATTCTTGTCCAATTAGGGTTTCTAACCAATCTTGTGCATCCAATAGGTGTGTTTGTGTCATTGGATGAACATTTAGGTCATTTTCGAACTCCCTATGCTTATTCTTGTCCAATTAGAGTTTTTAACCAATCTTGGGCATCCAATAGGTGTGTTTGTGTCATTGGATGAACATTTAGGTCATTTTCGTGCTCCCTAGGCTTGTTCTTGTCCAATTAGGGTTTTTAACCAATCTTGTGCATCCAATAAGTTCATTTGTGTCATTGGGTGAACATTTAGGTCATTTTCGTCCTCCCTAGGCTTATTCTTGTCCAATTAGGGTTTTTAACCAATCTTGTGCATCCAATAGGTGTGTTTGTGTCATTGGATGAACATTTAGGTCATTTTCGTCCTCCCTAGGCTTATTCTTGTCCAATTAGGGTTTCTAACCAATCTTGTGCATCCAATAGGTGTGTTTGTGTCATTGGATGAACATTTAGGTCATTTTCGTCCTCCCTAGGCTTATTCTTTTCCAATTAGGGTTTTTAACCAATCTTGTGCATCCAATAAGTTCATTTGTGTCATTGGATTAACATTTAGGTCATTTTCGTCCTCCCTAGGCTTATTCTTGTCCAATTAGGGTTTCTAACCAATCTTGTGCATCCAATAGGTGTGTTTAGTCATTTGATCAACATTTAGGTCATTTTCGTCCTCCCTAGGCTTATTCTTGTCCAATTAGGGTTTTTAACCAATCTTGTGCATCCAATAAGTTCATTTGTGTCATTGGATGAACATTTAGGTCATTTTCGTCCTCCCTAGGCTTATTCTTGTCCAATTAGGGTTTTTAACCAATCTTGTGCATCCAATAGGTGTGTTTGTGTCATTGGATGAACATTTAGGTCATTTTCGTCCTCCCTAGGCTTATTCTTGTCCAATTAGGGTATTTAACCAATCTTGTGCATCCAATAAGTTCATTTGTGTCATTGGATGAACATTTAGGTCATTTTCGTCCTCCCTAGGCTTATTCTTGTCCAACTAGGGTGTTAAGCAATCTTGTGCATCCAATAAGTTCATTTGTGTCATTGGATTAACATTTAGGTCATTTTCGTCCTCCCTAGGCTTATTCTTGTCCAATTAGGGTTTTTAACCAATCTTGTGCATCCAATAGGTGTGTTTGTGTCATTGGATGAACATTTAGGTCATTTTTGTCCTCCCTAGTCTTATTCTTGTCCAATTAGGGTTTTTAACCAATCTTGTGCATCCAATAGGTGTGTTTGTGTCATTGGATGAACATTTAGGTCATTTTTGTCCTCCCTATGCTTATTCTTGTCCAATTAGGGTTTTTAACCAATCTTGTGCATCCAATAGGTGTGTTTGTGACATTGGATGAACATTTAGGTCTTTTTCGTCCTCCCTAGGCTTATTCTTGTCCCATTAGGGTTTTTAACAAATCTTGTGCATCCAATAAGTTCAATTGTGTCATTGGATGAACATTTAGGTCATTTTCGTCCTCCCTAGGCTTATTCTTGTCCAATTAGGGTTTTTAACCAATCTAGTGCATCCAATATGTTCATTTGTGTCATTGGATGAACATTTAGGTCATTTTCGTCCTCCCTAGGCGTATTCTTGTCCAATTAGGGTTTCTAAACAATCTTGTGCATCCAATAGGTGTGTTTGTGTCATTGGATGAACATTTAGGTCATTTTCGTCCTCCCTAGGCTTATTCTTGTCCAATTAGTGTTTTAAGCAATCTTGTGCATCCAATAAGTTCATTTGTGTCATTGGTTGAATATTTAGGTCATTTTCATCCTCCCTAGGCTTATTCTTGTCCAATTAGGGTTTCTAAACAATCTTGTGAATCCAATAGGTGTGTTTGTGTCATTGGATGAACATTTAGGTCATTTTTGTCCTCCCTAGGCTTATTCTTGTCCAATTAGGGTTTTTAACCAATCTTGTGCATCCAATAGGTGGGTTTGTGTCATTGGATGAACATTTAGGTCATTTTTGTCCTCCCTATGCTTATTCTTGTCCAATTAGGGTTTTTAACCAATCTTGTGCATCCAATAGGTGTGTTTGTGACATTGGATGAACATTTAGGTCTTTTTCGTCCTCCCTAGGCTTATTCTTGTCCCATTAGGGTTTTTAACAAATCTTGTGCATCCAATAAGTTCAATTGTGGCATTGGATGAACATTTAGGTCATTTTCGTCCTCCCTAGGCTTATTCTTGTCCAATTAGGGTTTTTAACCAATCTAGTGCATCCAATATGTTCATTTGTGTCATTGGATGAACATTTAGGTCATTTTCGTCCTCCCTAGGCGTATTCTTGTCCAATTAGGGTTTCTAAACAATCTTGTGCATCCAATAGGTGTGTTTGTGTCATTAGATGAACATTTAGGTCATTTTCGTCCTCCCTAGGCTTATTCTTGTCCAATTAGTGTTTTAAGCAATCTTGTGCATCCAATAAGTTCATTTGTGTCATTGGTTGAATATTTAGGTCATTTTCATCCTCCCTAGGCTTATTCTTGTCCAATTAGGGTTTCTAAACAATCTTGTGAATCCAATAGGTGTGTTTGTGTCATTGGATGAACATTTAGGTCATTTTTGTCCTCCCTAGTCTTATTCTTGTCCAATTAGGGTTTTTAACCAATCTTGTGCATCCAATAAGTTCATTTGTGTCATTGGATGAACATTTAGGTCATTTTCGTCCTCCCTAGGCGTATTCTTGTCCAATTAGGGTTTCTAACCAATCTTGTGCATCCAATAGGTGTGTTTGTGTCATTGGATGAACATTTAGGTCATTTTCGTCCTCCCTAGGCTTATTCTTGTCCAATTAGGGTTTTTAACCAATCTTGTGCATCCAATAGGTGTGTTTGTGTCATTGGATGCATATTTAGGTCATTTTCATCCTCCCTAGGCTTATTCTTGTCCAATTAGGGTTTTTAACCAATCTTGTGCATCCAATAAGTTCATTTGTTTCATTGGATTAACATTTAGGTCATTTCGTCCTCCCTAGGCTTATTCTTGTCCAATTAGGGTTTTGTACCAATCTTGTGCATCCAATAGGTGTGTTTGTGTCATTGGATGAACATTTAGGTCATTTTCGTCCTCCCTAGGCTTATTCTTGTCCAGTTAGGGTTTTTAACTAATCTTGTGCATCCAATTAGTTCATTTGTGTATTGGATTAACATTTAGGTCATTTTCGTCCTCCCTTGGCTTATTCTTGTCCAATTAGGGTTTTTAACCAATCTTGTGCATCCAATAGGTGTGTTTGTGTCATTGGATGAACATTTAGGTCAATTTCATCCTCCCTAGGCTTATTATTGTTCAATTAGGGTTTTTAACCAATCTTGTGCATCCAATAAGTTCATTTGTGTCGTTGGATTAACATTTAGGTCATTTTCGTCCTCCCTAGTCTTATTCTTGTCCAATTAGGGTTTTAAGCAATCTTGTGCATCCAATAAGTTCATTTGTGTCATTGGATGAATATTTAGGTCATTTTCATCCTCCCTAGGCTTATTCTTGTCCAATTAGGGTTTCTAACCAATCTTGTGCATCCAATAGGTGTGTTTGTGTCATTGGATGAACATTTAGGTCATTTTCGTCCTCCCTATGCTTATTCTTGTCCAATTAGGGTTTTTAACCAATCTTGTGCATCCAATAGGTGTGTTTGTGACATTGGATGAACATTTAGGTCTTTTTCGTCCTCCCTAGGCTTATTCTTGTCCAATTAGGGTTTTTAACCAATCTTGTGCATCCAATAAGTTCATTTGTGTCATTGGATGAACATTTAGGTCATTTTCGTCCTCCCTAGGCTTATTCTTGTCTAGTTAGGGTTTTTAACCAATCTTGTGCATCCAATAAGTTCATTTGTGTCATTGGATGAACATTTAGGTCATTTTCGTCCTCCCTAGGCTTATTCTTGTCCAATTAGGGTTTTTAACCAATCTTGTGCATCCAATAAGTTCATTTGTGTCATTGGATGAACATTTAGGTCATTTTCGTCCTCCCTAGGCTTATTCTTGTCCAATTAGGGTTTTTGACCAATCTTGTGCGTCCAATAAGTTCATTTGTGTCATTGGATGAATATTTAGGTCATTTTCGTCCTCCCTAGGCTTAATCTTGTCCAATTAGGGTTTTTATGCAATCTTGTGCATCCAATAGGTGTGTTTGTGTCATTGGACGAACATTTAGGTCATTTTCGTCCTCCCTAGGCTTATTCTTGTCCAATTAGGGTTTTTAACCAATCTTGTGCATCCAATAAGTTCATTTGTGTCATTGGATGAACATTTAGGTCATTTTCGTCCTCCCTAGGCTTATTCTTGTCCAATTAGGGTTTTTAACCAATCTTCTGCATCAAATAAGTTCATTTGTGTCATTGGATGAATATTTAGGTCATTTTCGTCCTCGCTAGTCTTATTCTTGACCAATTAGGGTTTTTATGCAATCTTGTGCATCCAATAGGTGTGTTTGTGTCATTGGACGAACATTTAGGTCATTTTCGTCCTCCCTAGGCTTATTCTTGTCCAATTAGGGTTTTTAACCAATCTTGTGCATCTTATAAGTTCATTTGTGTCATTGGATAAATATTTAGGTCATTTTCGTCCTCCCTAGTCTTATTCTTGACCAATTAGGGTTTTTATGCAATCTTGTGCATCCAATAGGTGTGTTTGTGTCATTGGACGAACATTTAGGTCATTTTCGTCCTCCCTAGGCTTATTCTTGTCCAATTAGGGTTTTTAACCAATCTTCTGCATCCAATAAGTTCATTTGTGTCATTGGATGAACATTTAGGTCATTTTCGTCCTCCCTAGGCTTATTCTTGTCCAATTAGAGTTTTTAACCAATCTTGTGCATCCAATAAGTTCATTTGTGTCATTGGATGAACATTTAGGTCACTTTCGTCCTCCCTAGGCTTATTCTTCTCCAATTAGGGTTTTTAACCAATCTTGTGCATCCAATAGGTGTGTTTGTGTCATTGGATGAACATTTAGATCATTTTCGTCCTCCCTAGGCTTATTCTTGTCCAATTAGGGTTTTTAACCAATCTTGTGCATCCAATAAGTTCATTTGTGTCATTGGATGAACATTTAGGTCATTTTCTTCCTCCCTAGGCTTATTCTTGTCAAATTAGGGTTTTTAACCAATCTTGTGCATCCAATAGGTGCGTTAGTGTCATTGGACGAACATTTAGGTCATTTTCGTCCTCCCTAGGCTTATTCTTGTCCAATTAGGGTTTTTAACCAATCTTGTGCATCCAATAAGTTCATTTGTGTCATTGGATGAACATTTAGGTCATTTTCGTCCTCCCTAGGCTTATTCTTGTCCAATTAGGGTTTTTAACCAATCTTGTGCATCCAATAAGTTCATTTGTGTCATTGGATGAACATTTAGGTCATTTTCGTCCTCCCTAGGCTTATTCTTGTCCAATTAGGGTTTCTAACCAATCTTGTGCATCCAATAGGTGTATTTGTGTCATTGGATGAACATTTAGCTCATTTTCGTCCTCCCTAGGCTTATTCTTGTCCAATTAGGGTTTTTAAGCAATCTTGTGCATCCAATAAGTTCATTTGTGTCATTGGATGAACATTTAGGTCATTTTCGTCCTCCCTAGGCTTATTCTTGTCCAATTAGGGTTTTTAACCAATCTTGTGCATCCAATAAGTTCATTTGTGTCATTGGATGAACATTTAGGTCATTTTCGTCCTCCCTAGGTTTATTCTTGTCCAATTAGGGTTTCTAACTAATCTTGTGTATCCAATAGATGTATTTGTGTCATTGGATGAACATTTAGGTCATTTTCGTCCTCCCTAGGCTTATTCTTGTCTAATTAGGGTTTTTAAGCAATCTTGTGCATCCAATAAGTTCATTTGTGTCATTGGATTAATATTTAAGTAATTTTCGTCCTCCCTAGACTTATTCTTGTTCAATTAGGGTTTCTAACCAATCTTGTGCATCCAATAGATGTGTTTGTGTCATTGGATGAACATTTAGGTCATTTTCGTCCTCCCTAGGCTTATTCTTGTCCAATTAGGGTTTTTAAGCAATCTTGTGCATCCAATAAGTTCATTTGTGTCATTGGATGAACATTTAGGTCATTTTCGTCCTCCCTAGGCTTATTCTTGTCCAATTAGGGTTTTTAACCAATCTTGTGCATCCAATAAGTTCATTTGTGTCATTGGATGAACATTTAGGTCATTTTCGTCCTCCCTAGGCTTATTCTTGTCCAATTAGTGTTTTTAACCAATCTTGTGCATCCAATAGGTCTGTTTGTGTCATTGGATGAACATTTAGGTCAGTTTCGTCCTCCCTAGGCTTATTCTTGTCCAATTAGGGTTTCTAACGAATCTTGTGCATCCAATAGGTGTATTTGTGTCATTGGATGGACATTTAGGTCATTTTCGTCCTCCCTAGGCTTATTCTTGTCCAATTAGGGTTTTTAACCAATCTTGTGCATCCAATAGGTGTGTTTGTGTCATTGGATGAACATTTAGGTCATTTTCGTCCTCCCTAGGCTTATTCTTGTCCAATTAGGGTTTTTAACCAATCTTGTGCATCCAATAAGTTCATTTGTGTCATTGGATGAACATTTAGGTCATTTTCGTCCTCCCTAAGCTTATTCTTGTCCAATTAGGGGTTCTAAACAATCTTCTGCATTCAATAGGTGTGTTTGTGTCATTGGATGAACATTTAGGTCATTTTCGTCCTCCCTAGGCTTATTGTTGTCCAATTAAGGTTTTTAACCAATCTTGTGCATCCAATAAGTTCAATTGTGTCATTGGATGAACATTTAGGTCATTTTCGTCCTCCCTAGGCTTATTCTTGTCCAATTAGGGTTTCTAAACAATCTTGTGCATCCAATAGGTGTGTTTGTGTCATTGGATGAACATTTAGTTCATTTTCGTCCTCCCTAAGCTTATTCTTGTCCAATTAGGGTTTCTAACCAATCTTGTGCATCCAATAGGTGTGTTTGTGTCATTGGATGAACATTTAGGTCATTTTCGTCCTCCCTAGGCTTATTCTTGTCCAATTAGGGTTTTTAACCAATCTTGTGCATCCAATAAGTTCATTTGTGTCATTGGATGAACGTTTAGGTCATTTTCGTCCTCCAAAGGCTTATTCTTGTCCAATTAGGGTTTCTAACCAATCTTGTGCATCCAATAGGTGTGTTTGTGTCATTGGATGAACATTTAGGTCATTTTCGTCCTCCCTAGGCTTATTCTTGTCCAATTAGGGTTTTTAACCAATCTTGTGCATCCAATAAGTTCATTTGTATCATTGGATTAACATTTAGGTCATTTTCGTCCTTCCTAGGCTTATTCTTGTCCAATTAGGGTTTCTAACCAATCTTGTGCATCCAATAGGTGTGTTTGTGTCATTGGATGAACATTTAGGACATTTTCGTCCTCCCTAGGCTTATTTTTGTCCAATTAGGGGTTTTAACCAATCTTGTTCATCCAATAAGTTCATTTGTGTCATTGGATGAACATTTAGGTCATTTTCGTCCTCCCAAGGCTTATTCTTGTCCAATTAGGGTTTCTAACCAATCTTGTGCATCCAATAGGTGTGTTTGTGTCATTGGATGAACATTTAGGTCATTTTCGTCCTCCCTAAGCTTATTCTTGTCCAATTAGGGTTTCTAAACAATCTTCTGCATTCAATAGGTGTGTTTGTGTCATTGGATGAACATTTAGGTCATTTTCGTCCTCCCTAGGCTTATTCTTGTCCAATTAGGGTTTTTAACCAATCTTGTGCATCCAATAAGTTCATTTGTGTCATTGGATGAACATTTAGGTCATTTTCGTCCTCCCTAGGCTTATTCTTGTCCAGTTAGGGTTTTTAACCAACCTTGTGCATCCAATAAGTTCATTTGTGTCATTGGAGGAACATTTAGGTCATTTTTCGTCCTCCCTAGTCTTATTCTTGTCCAATTCGGGTTTTTATGCAATCTTGTACATCCATTAGGTGTGTTTGTGTCATTGGACGAACATTTAGGTCATTTTCGTCCTCCCTAGGCTTATTCTTGTCCAATTAGGGTTTTTAACCAATCTTGTGCATCCAATAAGTTCATTTGTGTCATTGGATGAACATTTAGGTCATTTTCGTCCTCCCTAGGCTTATTCTTGTCCAATTAGGGTTTTTAACCAATCTTGTGCATCCAATATGTGTCATTTGATTAACATTTAGGTCATTTTCGTCCTCCCTAGGCTTATTCTTGTCCAATTAGGGTTTTTAACCAATCTTGTGCATCCAATAAGTTCATTTGTGGCATTGGACGAACATTTAGGTCATTTTCGTCCTCCCTAGGCTTATTCTTGTCCAATTAGGGTTTTTAACCAATCTTGTGCATCCAATAAGTTCATTTGTGTCATTGGATGGACATTTAGGTCATTTTTGTCCTCCCTACGCTTATTCTTGTCCAATTAGGGTTTCTAACCTATCTTGGGCATCCAATAGGTGTGTTTGTGTCATTGGATTAACATTTAGGTCATTTTCGTCCTCCCTAGGCTTATTCTTGTCCAATTAGGGTTTTTAACCAATCTTGTGCATCCAATAAGTTCATTTGTGTCATTGGATGAACATTTAGGTCATTTTCGTCCTCCCTAGGCTTATTCTTGTCCAATTAGGGTTTTTAACCAATCTTGTGCATCCAATAAGTTCATTTGTGTCATTGGATTAACATTTAGGTCATTTTCGTCCTCCCTAGGCTTATTCTTGTCCAATTAGGGTTTTTAACCAATCTTGTGCATCCAATAGGTGTGTTTGTGTCATTCGATGAACATTTAGGTCATTTTCGTCCTCCCTATGCTTATTCTTGTCCAATTAGGGTTTTTAACCAATCTTGTGCATCCAATAAGATCATTTGTGTCATTGGATTAACATTTAGGTCATTTTTGTCCTCCCTAGCCTTATTCTTGTCCAATTAGGGTTTCTAACCAATCTTGTGCATCCAATAGGTGTGTTTGTGTCATTGGATGAACATTTAGGTCATTTTCGTCCTCCCTAGGCTTATTCTTGTCCAATTAGGGTTTTTAACCAATCTTGTGCATCCAATAAGTTCATTTGTGTCATTGGATTAACATTTAGGTCATTTTCGTCCTCCCTAGGCTTATTCTTGTCCAATTAGGGTTTTTAACCAATTTTGTGCATCCAATAGGTGTGTATGTTTCATTGGATGAACATTTAGGTCATTTTCGTCCTCCCTAGGCTTATTCTTGTCCAATTAGGGTTTTTAACCAATCTTGTGCATCCAATAAGTTCATTTGTGTCATTGGATGAACATTTAGGTCATTTTCGTCCTCCCTAGGCTTATTCTTGTCCAATTAGGGTTTTTAACCAATCTTGTGCATCCAATAGGTGTGTTTGTGTCATTGGATGAACATTTAGGTCATTTTCGTCCTCCCTAGGCTTATTCTTGTCCAATTAGGGTATTTAACCAATCTTGTGCATCCAATAAGTTCATTTGTGTCATTGGATGAACATTTAGGTCATTTTCGTCCTCCCTAGGCTTATTCTTGTCCAACTAGGGTGTTAAGCAATCTTGTGCATCCAATAAGTTCATTTGTGTCATTGGATTAACATTTAGGTCATTTTCGTCCTCCCTAGGCTTATTCTTGTCCAATTAGGGTTTTTAACCAATCTTGTGCATCCAATAGGTGTGTTTGTGTCATTGGATGAACATTTAGGTCATTTTTGTCCTCCCTAGTCTTATTCTTGTCCAATTAGGGTTTTTAACCAATCTTGTGCATCCAATAGGTGTGTTTGTGTCATTGGATGAACATTTAGGTCATTTTTGTCCTCCCTATGCTTATTCTTGTCCAATTAGGGTTTTTAACCAATCTTGTGCATCCAATAGGTGTGTTTGTGACATTGGATGAACATTTAGGTCTTTTTCGTCCTCCCTAGGCTTATTCTTGTCCCATTAGGGTTTTTAACAAATCTTGTGCATCCAATAAGTTCAATTGTGTCATTGGATGAACATTTAGGTCATTTTCGTCCTCCCTAGGCTTATTCTTGTCCAATTACGGTTTTTTACCAATCTTGTGCATCCAATAGCTGTGTTTGTGTCATTGGATGAACATTTAGGTCATTTTCGTCCTCCCTAGGCTTATTCTTGTCCAATTAGGGTTTTAAGCAATCTTGTGCATCCAATAAGTTCATTTGTGTCATTGGATGAATATTTAGGTCATTTTCATCCTCCCTAGGCTTATTCTTGTCAAATTAGGGTTTCTAAACAATCTTGTGAATCCAATAGGTGTGTTTGGGTCATTGGATGAACATTTAGGTCATTTTCGTCCTCCCTAGTCTTATTCTTGTCCAATTAGGGTTTTTAACCAATCTTGTGCATCCAATAAGTTCATTTGTGTCATTGGATGAACATTTAGGTCATTTTCGTCCTCCATAGGCTTATTCTTGTCCAATTAGGGTTTTTAACCAATCTTGTGCATCCAATAAGTTCATTTGTATCATTGGATTAACATTTAGGTCATTTTCGTCCTTCCTAGGCTTATTCTTGTCCAATTAGGGTTTCTAACCAATCTTGTGCATCCAATAGGTGTGTTTGTGTCATTGGATGAACATTTAGGTCATTTTCGTCCTCCCTAGGCTTATTCTTGTCCGATTAGGGTTTTTAACCAATCTTGTGCATCCAATAAGTTGATTGGTGTCATTGGATTAACATTTAGGTCATTTTCGTCCTTCCTAGGCTTATTCTTGTCCAATTAGGGTTTCTAACCAATCTTGTGCATCCAATAGGTGTGTTTGTGTCATTGGATGAACATTTAGGTTATTTTCGTCCTCCCTAGTCTTATTCTTGTCCAATTAGGGTTTTAAGCAATCTTGTGCATCCAATAAGTTCATTTGTGTCATTAGATGAATATTTAGGTCATTTTCATCCTCCCTAGGCTTATTCTTGTCCAATTAGGGTTTCTAACCAATCTTGTGCATCCAATAGGTGTGTTTGTGTCATTGGATGAACATTTAGGTCATTTTTGTCCTCCCTATGCTTATTCTTGTCCAATTAGGGTTTTTAACCAATCTTGTGCATCCAATAGTTGTGTTTGTGACATTGGATGAACATTTAGGTCTTTTTCGTCCTCCCTAGGCTTATTCTTGTCCCATTAGGGTTTTTAACAAATCTTGTGCATCCAATAAGTTCAATTGTGTCATTGGATGAACATTTAGGTCATTTTCGTCCTCCCTAGGCTTATTCTTGTCCAATTAGGGTTTTTAACCAATCTTGTGCATCAATATGTTCATTTGTGTCATTGGATGAACATTTAGGTCATTTCCGTCCTCCCTAGGCGTATTCTTGTCCAATTAGGGTTTCTAAAAAATCTTGTGCATCCAATAGGTGTGTTTGTGTCATTGGATGAACATTTAGGTCATTTTCGTCCTCCCTAGGCTTATTCTTGTCCAATTAGTGTTTTAAGCAATCTTGTGCATCCAATAAGTTCATTTGTGTCATTGGTTGAATATTTAGGTGATTTTCATCCTCCCTAGGCTTATTCTTGTCCAATTAGGGTTTCTAAACAATCTTGTGAATCCAATAGGTGTGTTTGTGTCATTGGATGAACATTTAGGTCATTTTTGTCCTCCCTAGTCTTATTCTTGTCCAATTAGGGTTTTTAACCAATCTTGTGCATCCAATAAGTTCATTTGTGTCATTTGATGAACATTTAGGTCATTTTCGTCCTCCCTAGGCTTATTCTTGTGCAATTAGGGTTTTTAACCAATCTTGTGCATCCAATAGCTGTGTTTGTGTCATTGGATGAACATTTAGGTCATTTTCGTCCTCCCTGGGCTTATTCTTGTCAAATTAGGGTTTTAAGCAATCTTGTGCATCCAATAAGTTCATTTGTGTCATTGGATGAATATTTAGGTCATTTTCATCCTCCCTAGGCTTATTCTTGTCCAATTAGGGTTTCTAACCAATCTTGTGAATCCAATAGGTGTGTTTGTGTCATTGGATGAACATTTAGATCATTTTCGTCCTCCCTAGGCTTATTCTTGTCCAATAAGGGTTTTTAACCAATCTTGTGCATCCAATAAGTTCATTTGTGTCATTGGATGAACATTTAGGTCATTTTCGTTCTCCCTAGGCTTATTCTTGTCCAATTAGGGTTTTTAACCAATCTTGTGCATCCAATAGGTATGTTTGTGTCATTGGATGAACATTTAGGTCATTTTCGTCCTCCCTAGGCTTATTCTTGTCCAGTTAGGGTTTTTAACCAATCTTGTGCATCCAATAGGTGTGTTTAGTCATTTGATGAACATTTAAGTTATTTTCGTCCTCCCTAGGCTTATTCTTGTCCAATTAGGGTTTTTAACCAATCTTGTGCATCCAATAAGTTCATTTGTGTCATTGGATGAACATTTAGGTCATTTTCGTCCTCCCTAGGCTTATTCTTGTCCAATTAGGGTTTTTAACCAATCTTGTGCATCCAATAAGTTCATTTGTGTCATTGGATGAACATTTAGGTCATTTTCGTCCTCCCTAGGCTTATTCTTGTCCAATTAGGGTTTTTAACCAATCTTGTGCATCCAATAAGTTCATTTGTGTTATTGGATGAACATTTATGTCATTTTCGTCCTCCCTAGTCTTATTCTTGTCCAATTAGGGTTTTTATGCAATCTTGTGCATCCAATAGGTGTGTTTGTGTCATTAGAGGAACATTTAGGTCATTTTTGTCCTCCCTAGTCTTATTCTTGTCCAATTAGGGTTTTTATGCAATCTTGTGCATCCAATAGGTGTGTTTGTGTCATTGGACAAACATTTAGGTCATATTCGTCCTCCCTAGGCTTGTTCTTGTCCAATTAGGGTTTTTAACCAATCTTGTGCATCCAATAAGTTCATTTGTGTCATTGGTTGAACATTTGGGTCATTTTCGTCCTCCCTAGTCTTATTCTTGTCCAATTAGGGTTTTTATGCAATCTTGTGCATCCAATAGGTGTGTTTGTGTCATTGGTTGAACATTTAGGTCATTTTCGTCCTCCCTAGGCTTATTCTTGTCCAATTAGGGTTTTTAACCAATCATGTGCATCCAATAAGTTGATTTGTGTCATTGGATGAACATTTAGGTCATTTTCGTCCTCCCTAGGCTTATTCTTGTCCAATTAGGGTTTTTAGCCAATCTTGTGCATCCAATAAGTTCATTTGTGTCAATGGAGGAACATTTAGGTCATGTTTGTCCTCCCTAGACTTAATCTTGTCCACTTAGAGTTTGTAACCAACCTTGTGCATCCAATAAGTTCATTTGTGTCATTGGAGGAACATTTAGGTCATTTTCGTCCTCCCTAGTTTTATTCTTGTCCAATTAGGGTTTTTATGCAATATTGTGCATCCAATAGGTGTGTTTGTGTCATTGGACGATCATTTAGGTCATTTTCGTCGTCCCTAGCCTTATTCTTGTCCAATTAGGGTTTTTAACCAATCTTGTGCATCCAATAAGTTCATTTGTGTCATTGGATGAACATTTAGGTCATTTTCGTCCTCCCTAGGCTTATTCTTGTCCAATTAGGGTTTTTAACCAATCTTGTGCATCCAATAGGTGTGTTTGTGTCATTGGAGGAACATTTAGGTCATTTTCGTCCTCCCTAGTCTTATTCTTGTCCAATTAGGGTTTTTATGCATTCTTGTGCATCCAATAGGTGTGTTTGTGTCATTGGACGAACATTTAGGTCATTTTCGTCCTCCCTAGGCTTATTCTTGTCCGATTAGGGTTTTTAACCAATCTTGTGCATCCAATAAGTTCATTTGTGTCATTGGATGAACATTTAGGTCATTTTCGTCCTCCCTAGGCTTATTCTTGTCTAATTAGGGTTTTTAACCAATCTTGTGCATCCAATAAGTTCATTTGTGTCACTGGATGAACATTTAGGTCATTTTCGTCCTCCCTAGTCTTATTCTTGTCCAATTAGGGTTTTTATGCAATCTTGTGCATCCAATAGGTGTGTTTGTGTCATTGGAGGAACATTTAGGTCATTTTCGTCCTCCCTAGTCTTATTCTTGTCCAATTAGGGATTTTATGCAATCTTGTGCATCCAATAGGTGTGTTTGTGTCATTGGACGAACATTTAGGTCATTTTCGTCCTCCCTAGTCTTATTCTTGTCCAATTAGGGTTTTTAACCAATCTTGTGCATACAATAAGTTCATTTGTGTCATTGGAGGAACAATTAGATCATTTTCGTCCTCCCTAGTCTTATTCTTGTCCAATTGGGGTTTTTATGCAATCTTGTGCATCCAGTAGGTGTGTTTGTGTCATTGGAGGAACACTTAGGTCATTTTCGTCCTCCCTAGTCTTATTCTTGTCCAATTAGGGTTTTTATGCAATCTTGTGCATCCAATAGGTGTGTTTGTGTCATTGGAGGAACATTTAGGTCATTTTCGTCCTCCCTAGTCTTATTCTTGTCCAATTAGGGTTTTGATGCAATCTTGTCCATCCAATATGTGTGTTTGTGTCATTGGACGAACATTTAGGTCATTTTCATCCTCCCTAGACTTATTCTCGTCCAATTAGGGTTTTTAACCAATCTTGTGCATCCAATAAGTTCATTTGTGTCATTGGATGAACATTTAGGTCATTTTCGTCCTCCCTAGGCTTATTCTTGTCCAATTAGGGTTTTTAACCAATCTTGTGCATCCAATAAGTTCATTTGTGTCATTGGATGAACATTTAGGTCATTTTCGTCCTCCGTAGTCTTATTCTTGTCTATTTAGGGTTTTTAACCAATCTTGTGCATCCAATAAGTTCATTTGTGTCATTGGATGAACATTTAGGTCATTTTCGTCCTCCCTAGGCTTATTCTTGTCCAATTAGGGTTTTTAACCAATCTTGTGCATCCAATAAGTTCATTTGTGTCATTTGATGAACATTTTGGTCATTTTCGTCCTCCCTAGGCTTATTCTTGTCCAATTAGGGTTTTCAACCAATCTTGTGCATCCAATAAGTTCATTTGTGTCATTGGATGAACATTTAGGTCATTTTCGTCCTCCCTAGGCTTATTCTTGTCGAATTAGGGTTTTTAACCAATCTTGTGCATCCAATAAGTTCATTTGTGTCATTGGATGATCATTTAGGTCATTTTCGTCCTCCCTAGTCTTATTCTTGTCCAATTAGGGTTTTTATGCAATCTTGTGCATCCAATAGGTGTGTTTGTGTCATTGGAGGAACATTTAGGTCATTTTCGTCCTCCCTAGTCTTATTCTTGTCCAATTACGGTTTATATGCAATCTTGTGCATCCAATAGGTGTGTTTGTGTCATTGGATGAACATTTAGGTCATTTTCGTACTCCCTAGGCTTATTCTTGCCCAATTAGGGTTTTTAACCAATCTTGTGCATCCAATAAGTTCATTTGTGTCATTGGATGAACATTTAGGTCATTTTCGTCCTCCCTAGTCTTATTCTTGTCCAATTAGGGTTTTTATGCAATCTTGTGCATCCAATAGGTGTGTTTGTGTCATTGGAGGAACATTTAGGTCATTTTCGTCCTCCCTAGTCTTATTCTTGTCCATTTAGGGATTTTATGCAATCTTGTGCATCTAACAGGTGTGTTTGTGTCATTGGACAAACATTTAGGTCATTTTCGTCCTCCCTAGGCTTATTCTTGTCCAATTAGGGTTTTTAACCAATCTTGTGCATCCAATAAGTTCATTTGTGTCATTGGATGAACATTTAGGTCATTTTCGTCCTCCCTATTCTTATTCTTGTCCAATTAGGGTTTTTATGCAATCTTGTGCATCCAATAGGTGTGTTTGTTTCATTGGACGAACATTTAGGTCATTTTCGTCCTCCCTAGGCTTATTCTTGTCCAGTTAGGGTTTTTAACCAATCTTGTGCATCCAATAAGTTCATTTGTGTCATTCGATGAACATTTAGGTCATTTTCGTCCTCCCTAGGCTTATTCTTGTCGAATTAGGGTTTTTAACCAATCTTGTGCATCCAATAAGTTCATTTGTGTCATTGGATGAACATTTAGGTCATTTTCGTCCTCCCTAGGCTTATTCTTGTCCAATTAGGGTTTTTAACCAATCTTGTGCATCCAATAAGTTCATTTGTGTCATTGGATGAACATTTAGGTCATTTTCGTCCTCCCTAGGCTTATTCTTGTCCAATTAGGGTTTTTAACCAATCTTGTGCATCCAATAGGTGTGTTTGTGTCATTGGATGAACATTTAGGTCATTTTCGTCCTCCCTCGGCTTATTCTTGTCCAATTAGGGTTTTTTACCAATCTTGTGCATCCAATAAGTTCATTTGTGTCATTGGATTAACATTTAGGTCATTTTCGTCCTTCCTAGGCTTATTCTTGTCCAATTACGGTTTCTAACCAATCTTGTGCATCAAATAGGTGTGTTTGTGTCATTGGATGAACATTTAGGTCATTTTCGTCCTCCCTAGGCTTATTCTTGTCCAATTAGGGTTTTTAACCAATCTTGTGCATCCAATAAGTTCATTTGTGTCATTGGATGAACATTTAGGTCATTTTCGTCCTCCCTAGGCTTATTCTTGTCCAATTAGAGTTTTTAACCAATCTTGTGCATCCAATAAGTTCATTTGTATCATTGGGTGAACATTTATGTCATTTTCGTCCTCCCTAGGCTTATTCTTGTCCAATTAGGGTTTCTAACCAATCTTGTGCATCCAATAGGTGTGTTTAGTCATTTGATGAACATTTAGGTGATTTTCGTCCTCCCTAGGCTTATTCTTGTCCAATTAGGGTTTTTAACCAATCTTGTGCATCCAATAAGTTCATTTGTGTCATTGGATGAACATTTAGGTCATTTTCGTCCTCCCTAGGCTTATTCTTGTCTAATTAGGGTTTTTAACCAATCTTGTGCATCCAATAGGTGTGTTTGTGTCATTGGATGGAAATTTAGGTTATTTTCGTCCTCCCTAGGCTTATTCTTGTCTAATTAGGGTTTCTAACCAATCTTGTGCATCCAATAGGTGTGTTTGTGTCATTGGATGAACATTTAGGTTATTTTCGTCCTCTCTAGTCTTATTCTTGTCCAATTAGGGTTTTAAGCAATCTTGTGCATCCAATAAGTTCATTTGTGTCATTGGATGAATATTTAGGTCATTTTCATCCTCCCTAGGCTTATTCTTGTCCAATTAGGGTTTCTAACCAATCTTGTGCGTCCAATAGGTGTGTTTGTGTCATTGGATGAACATTTAGGTCATTTTCGTCCTCCTTATGCTTATTCTTGTCCAATTAGGGTTTTTAACCAATCTTGTGGATCCAATAAGTTCATTTGTGTCATTGGATGAACATTTAGGTCATTTTCGTCCTCCCTAGGCTTATTCTTGTCCAATTAGGGTTTTTAACCAATCTTGTGCATCCAATAGGTGTGTTTGTGTCATTGGATGAACATTTAGGTCTTTTTCGTCCTCCCTAGGCTTATTCTTTTCCCATTAGGGTTTTTAACAAATCTTGTGCATCCAATAAGTTTAATTGTGTCATTGGATGAACATTTAGGTCATTTTCGTCCTCCCTAGGCTTATTCTTGTCCAATTAGGGTTTTTAACCAATCTTGTGCATCCAATAGCTGTGTTTGTGTCATTGGATGAACATTTAGGTCATTTTCGTCCTCCCTAGGCTTATTCTTGTCCAGTTAGGGTTTTAAGCAATCTTGTGCATCCAATAAGTTCATTTGTGTCATTGGATGAATATTTTGGTCATTTTCATCCTCCCTAGGCTTATTCTTGTCCAATTAGGGTTTCTAACCAGTCTTGTGAATCCAATAGGTGTGTTTGTGTCATTGGATGAACATTTAGGTCATTTTCGTCCTCCCTAGTCTTATTCTTGTCCAATTAGGGTTTTTAACCAATCTTGTGGATCCAATAAGTTCATTTGTGTCATTGGATGAACATTTAGGTCATTTTCGTCCTCCCTAGGCTTATTCTTGTCCAATTAGGGTTTTTAACCAATCTTGTGCATCCAATAGGTGTGTTTGTGTCATTGGATGAACATGTAGGTCTTTTTCGTCCTCCCTAGGCTTATTCTTTTCCCATTAGGGTTTTTAACAAATCTTGTGCATCCAATAAGTTTAATTGTGTCATTGGATGAACATTTAGGTCATTTTCGTCCTCCCTAGGCTTATTCTTGTCCAATTAGGGTTTTTAACCAATCTTGTGCATCCAATAGGTGTGTTTGTGTCATTGGATGAACATTTAGGTCATTTTCGTCCTCCTTATGCTTATTCTTGTCCAATTAGGGTTTTTAACCAATCTTGTGGATCCAATAAGTTCATTTGTGTCATTGGATGAACATTTAGGTCATTTTCGTCCTCCCTAGGCTTATTCTTGTCCAATTAGGGTTTTTAACCAATCTTGTGCATCCAATAGGTGTGTTTGTGTCATTGGATGAACATTTAGGTCTTTTTCGTCCTCCCTAGGCTTATTCTTTTCCCATTAGGGTTTTTAACAAATCTTGTGCATCCAATAAGTTTAATTGTGTCATTGGATGAACATTTAGGTCATTTTCGTCCTCCCTAGGCTTATTCTTGTCCAATTAGGGTTTTTAACCAATCTTGTGCATCCAATAGCTGTGTTTGTGTCATTGGATGAACATTTAGGTCATTTTCGTCCT
This sequence comes from Cicer pinnatifidum, assembly GCA_037974775.1. Taxonomy (NCBI): domain Eukaryota; kingdom Viridiplantae; phylum Streptophyta; class Magnoliopsida; order Fabales; family Fabaceae; genus Cicer; species Cicer pinnatifidum. Next base: position 64,811 of record JBBPBR010000454.1, read on the forward strand.
CCCTAGGCTTATTCTTGTCCAGTTAGGGTTTTAAGCAATCTTGTGCATCCAATAAGTTCATTTGTGTCATTGGATGAATATTTTGGTCATTTTCATCCTCCCTAGGCTTATTCTTGTCCAATTAGGGTTTCTAACCAGTCTTGTGAATCCAATAGGTGTGTTTGTGTCATTGGATGAACATTTAGGTCATTTTCGTCCTCCCTAGTCTTATTCTTGTCCAATTAGGGTTTTTAACCAATCTTGTGGATCCAATAAGTTCATTTGTGTCATTGGATGAACATTTAGGTCATTTTCGTCCTCCCTACGCTTATTCTTGTCCAATTAGGGTTTTTAACCAATCTTGTGCATCCAATAGGTGTGTTTGTGTCATTGGATGAACATTTAGGTCATTTTCGTCCTCCCTAGGCATATTCTTGTCCAATTAGGGTTTTTAACCAATCTTGTGCATCCAATAAGTTCATTTGTGTCATTGGGTGAACATTTAGGTCATTTTCGTCCTCCCTAGGCTTATTCTTGTCCAATTAGGGTTTCTAACCAATCTTGTGCATCCAATAGGTGTATTTAGTCATTTGATGAACATTTAGGTTATTTTCGTCCTCCCTAGGCTTATTCTTGTCCAATTAGGGTTTTTAACCAATCTTGTGCATCCAATAAGTTCATTTGTGTCATTGGATTAACATTTAGGTCATTTTCGTCCTCACTAGGCTTATTCTTGTCCAATTAGGGTTTCTAACCAATCTTGTGAATCCAATAGGTGCGTTTGTGTCATTGGATGAACATTTAGGTCATTTTCGTCCTCCCTAGGCTTATTCTTGTCCAATTAGGGTTTTTAACCAATCTTGTGCATCCAATAAGTTCATTTGTGTCATTGGGTGAACATTTAGGTCATTTTCGTCCTCCCTAGGCTTATTTCTTGTCTAATTAGGGTTTCTAACCAATCTTGTGCATCCAATAGGTGTGTTTGTGTCATTGGATGAACATTTAGGTTATTTTCGTCCTCCCTAGTCTTATTCTTGTCCAATTAGGGTTTTAAGCAATCTTGTGCATCCAATAAGTTCATTTGTGTCATTGGATGAATAGTTAGGTCATTTTCGTCCACCCTAGGCTTATTCTTGTCAAATTAGGGTTTCTAACCAATCTTGTGCATCCAATAGGTGTGTTTGTGTCATTGGATGAACATTTAGGTTATTTTCGTCCTCCCTAGTCTTATTCTTGTCCAATTAGGGTTTTAAGCAATCTTGTGAATCCAATAAGTTCATTTGTGTCATTGGATGAATAGTTAGGTCATTTTCGTCCTCCCTAGGCTTATTCTTGTCTAATTAGGGTTTCTAACCAATCGTGTGCATCCAATAGGTGTGTTTGTGTCATTGGATGAACATTTAGGTCTTTTTCGTCCTCCCTAGGGTTATTCTTGTCCAATTAGGGTTTTTAACCAATCTTGTGCATCCAATAAGTTCATTTGTGTCATTGGGTGAACACTTAGGTCATTTTCGTCCTCCCTAGGCTTATTCTTGTCCAATTAGGGTTTCTAACCAATCTTGTGCATCCAATAGGTGTGTTTAGTCATTTGATGAAAATTTAGGTTATTTTCGTCCTCTCTAGGCTTATTCTTGTCCAATTAGGGTTTTTAACCAATCTTCTGCATCCAATAAGTTCATTTGTGTCATTGGATTAACATTTAGGTCATTTTCGTCCTCCCTAGGCTTATGCTTGTCCAATTAGGGTTTCTAACCAATCTTGTGCATCCAATAGGTGTGTTTGTGTCATTGGATGAACATTTAGGTCATTTTCGTCCTCCCTAGGCTTATTCTTTTCCAATTAGGGTTTTTAACCAATCTTGTGCATCCAATAAGTTCATTTGTGTCATTGGATGAATAGTTAGGTCATTTTCATCCTCCCTAGGCTTATTCTTGTCAAATTAGGGTTTCTAACCAATCGTGTGCATCCAATAGGTGTGTTTGTGTCATTGGATGAACATTTAGGTCATTTTCGTCCTCCCTAGGCCTATTCTTATCCAATTAGAGTTTTTAACCAATCTTGTGCATCCAATAGGTGTGTTTGTGTCATTGGATGAACATTTAGGTCATTTTCGTCCTCCCTAGGCTTATTCTTGTCCAATTAGGGTTTTTAACCAATCTTGTGCATCCAATAAGTTCATTTGTGTCATTGGATGAACATTTAGGTCATTTTCGTCCTCCCTAGGCTTATTCTTGTCCAATTAGGGTTTCTAACCAATCTTGTGCATCCAATAGGTGTGTTTAGTCATTTGATGAACATTTAGGTTATTTTCGTCCTCCCTAGGCTTATTCTTGTCCAATTAGGGTTTTTAACTAATCATGTGCATCCAATAAGTTCATTTGTGTCATTGGATTAACATTTAGGTCATTTTCGTCCTCCCATGGCTTATTCTTGTCCAATTAGGGTTTCTAACCAATCTTGTGCATCCAATAGGTGTGTTTGTGTCATTGGATGAACATTTAGGTCATTTTCGTCCTCCCTAGGCTTATTCTTGTCCAATTAGGGTTTCTAACCAATCTTGTGTATCCAATAGGTGTATTTGTGTCATTGGATGAACATTTAGGTCATTTTCGTCCTCCCTAGGCTTATTCTTGTCCAATTAGGGTTTTTAACCAATCTTGTGCATCCAATAAGTTCATTTGTGTCATTGGATGAACATATAGGTCATTTTCGTCCTCCCTAGGCTTATTCTTGTACAATTAAGGTTTTTAACCAATCTTGTGCATCCAATAAGGTCATTTGTGTCATTGGATGAACATTTAGGTCATTTTCGTCCTCCCTAGGCTTATTCTTGTCCAATTAGGGTTTTTAACCAATCTTGTGCATCCAATAAGTTCATTTGTGTCATTGGATGAACATTTAGGTCATTTTCGTCCTCCCTAGGCTTATTCTTGTCCAATTAGGGTTTTTATGCAATCTTGTGTATCCAATAGGTGTGTTTGTGTCATTGGATGAACATTTAGGTCATTTTCGTCCTCCCTAGGCTTATTCTTGTCCAATTAGGGTTTTTAACCAATCTTGTGCATCCAATAAGTTCATTTGTGTCATTGGATGAACATTTAGGTCATTTTCGTCCTCCCTAGGCTTATTCTTTTCCAATTAGGGTTTCTAAACAATCTTGTGCATCCAATAGGTGTGTTTGTGTCATTGGATGAACATTTAGGTCATTTTCGTCCTCCCTAGGCTTATTCTTGTCCAATTAGGGTTTTTAACCAATCTTGTGCATCCAATAAGTTCATTTGTGTCATTGGATGAACATTTAGGTCATTTTCGTCCTCCTAAGGCTTATTCTTGTTCAATTAGGATATCTAACCAATCTTGTGCTTCCAATAGGTGTGTTTGTGTCATTGGATGAACATTTAGGTCATTTGCGTCCTCCCTAGGCTTATTCTTGTCCAATTAGGGTTTTTAACCAATCTTGTGCATCCAATAAGTTCATTTGTGTCATTGGATTAACATTTAGGTCATTTTCGTCCTCCCTAGGCTTATTCTTGTCCAATTAGGGTTTCTAACCAGTCTTGTGCATCCAATAGGTGTGTTTGTGTCATTGGATGAACATTTAGGTCATTTTCGTCCTCCCTAGGCTTATTCTTGTCCAATTAGGGTTTTTAACCAATCTTGTGCATCCAATATGTTCATTTGTGTCATTGGATGAACATTTAGGTCATTTTCATCCTCCCTAGGCTTATTCTTGTCCAATTAGGGTTTCTAAACAATCTTGTGCATCCAATAGGTGTGTTTGTGTCATTGGATGAACATTTAGGTCATTTTCTTCCTCCCTATGCATATTCTTGTACAATTAGGGTTTTTAACCAATCTTGTGCATCCAATAGGTGTGTTTGTGTCATTGGATGAACATTTAGGTCATTTTCGTCCTCCCTAGGCTTATTCTTGTCCAATTAGGGGTTTTAACCAATCTTGTGCATCCAATAAGTTCATTTGTGTCATTGGGTGAACATTTAGGTAATTTTCGTCCTCCCAAGGCTTATTCTTGTCCAATTAGGGTTTCTAAACAATCATGTGCATCCAATAGGTATGTTTGTGTCATTGGATGAACATTTAGGTCATTTTCGTCCTCCCTAGGCTTATTCTTGTCCAATTAGGGTTTTTAACCAATCTTGTGCATCCAATAAGTTCATTTCTGTCATTGGGAGAACATTTAGGTCATTTTCGTCCTCCCTAGGCTTATTCTTGTCCAATTAGGGTTTCTAACCAATCTTGTGCATCCAATAGGTGTGTTTAGTCATTTGATGAACATTTAGGTCATTTTCGTCCTCCCTAGGCTTATTCTTGTCCAATTAGAGTTTTTAACCAATCTTGCGCATCCAATATGTTCATTTGTGTCATTGGATGAACATTTAGGTCATTTTCGTCCTCCCAAGGCTTATTCTTGTCCAATTAGGGTTTCTAAACAATCTTGTGCATCCAATAGGTGTGTTTGTGTCATTGGATGAACATTAAGGTCATTTTCGTCCTCCCTAAGCTTATTCTAGTCCAATTAGGGTTTTTAACCAATTTTGTGCATCCAATATGTTCATTTGTGTCATTGGATGAACATTTAGGTCATTTTCGTCCTCCCAAGGCTTATTCTTGTCCATTTAGGGTTTGTAAACAATCTTGTGCATCCAATAGGTGTGTTTGTGTCATTGGATGAACATTTAGGTCATTTTCGTCCTCCCTAGGCTTATTCTTGTCCAATTAGGGTTTTTAACCAATCTTGTGCATCCAATAAGTTCATTTGTGTCATTGGATGAACATTTAGGTCATTTTCGTCCTCCCTAGGCTTATTCTTGTCCAATTAGGGTTTTTAACCAATCTTGTGCATCCAATAAGTTCATTTGTGTCATTGGGTGAACATTTAGGTCATTTTCGTCCTCCCTAGGCTTATTCTTGTCCAATTAGGGTTTCTAACCAATCTTGTGCATCCAATAGGTGTGTTTAGTCATTTGATGAACATTTAAGTTATTTTCGTCCTCCCTAGGCTTATTCTTGTCTAATTAGGGTTTTTAACCAATCTTGTGCATCCAATAAGTTCATTTGTGTCATTAGATGAACATTTAGGTCATTTTCGTCCTCCCTAGGCTTATTCTTGTCCAATTAGGGTTTTTAACCAATCTTGTGCATCCAATAAGTTCATTTGGGTCATTGGGTGAACATTTAGGTCATTTTCGTACTCCCCAGGCTTATTCTTGTCCAATTAGGGTTTCTAACCAATCTTGTGCATCCAATAGGTGTGTTTAGTCATTTGATGAACATTTAGGTTATTTTCGTCCTCCCTAGGCTTATTCTTGTCCAATTAGGAGTTTTAACCAATCTTGTGCATCTAATAAGTTCATTTGTGTCATTGGATGAACATTTAGGTCATTTTCGTCCTCCCTAGGCTTATTCTTGTCTAATTAGGGTTTTTAACCAATCTTGTGCATCCAATAGGTGTGTTTGTGTCATTGGATGAACATTTAGGTCATTTTCGTCCTTCCTAGGCTTATTCTTGTCCAATTAGGGTTTTTAACCAATCTTGTGCATCCAATAAGTTCATTTGTGTCATTGGATTAACATTTAGGTCATTTTCGTCATTCCTAGGCTTATTCTTGTCCAATTAGGGTTTCTAACCAATCTTGTGCATCCAATAGGTGTGTTTGTGTCATTGGATGAACATTTAGGTTATTTTCGTCCTCCCTAGTCTTATTCTTGTCCAATTAGGGTTTTAAGCAATCTTGTGCATCCAATAAGTTCATTTGTGTCATTGGATGAATATTTAGGTCATTTTCATCCTCCCTAGGCTTATTCTTGTCCAATTAGGGTTTCTAACCAATCTTGTGCATCCAATAGGTGTGTTTGTGTCATTGGATGAACATTTAGGTCATTTTCGTCCTCCCTAGGCTTATTCTTGTCCACTTAGGGTTTCTAACCAATCTTGTGCATCCAATAGGTGTGTTTGTGTCATTGGATGAACATTTAGGTCATTTTCGTCCTCCCTATGCTTATTCTTGTCCAATTAGGGTTTTTAACCAATCTTGTGCGTCCAATAAGTTCATTTGTGTCATTGGATTAACATTTAGCTCATTTTCGTCCTCCCTAGGCTTATTCTTGTCCAATTAGGGTTTCTAACCAATCTTGTGCATCCAATAAGTTCATTTGTGTCATTGGATTAACATTTAGGTCATTTTCGTCCTCCCTAGGCTTATTCTTGTCCAATTAGGGTTTTTAACCAATCTTGTGCATCCAATAAGTTCATTTGTGTCATTGGATGAACATTTAGGTCATTTTCGTCCTCCCAAGGCTTATTCTTGTCCAATTAGGGTTTCTAACCAATCTTGTGCATCCAATAGGTGTGTTTGTGTCAGTGGATGAACATTTAGGTCATTTTCGTCCTCCCTAGGCTTATTCTTGTCCAATTAGGGTTTTTAACCAATCTTGTGCATCCAATAAGTTCATTTGTGTCATTGGATGAACATTTAGGTCATTTTCGTCCTCCCTAGGCTTATTCTGGTCCAATTAGGGTTTTTAACCAATCTTGTGCATCCAATAAGTTCATTTGTGTCATTGGATCAACATTTAGGTCATTTTCTTCCTCCCTAGGCTTATTCTTGTCCAATTAGGGTTTTTAACCAATCTTGAGCATCCAATAAGTTCATTTGTGACATTGGATGAACATTTAGGTCATTTTCGTCCTCCCTAGGCTTATTCTTGTCCAATTAGGGTTTTTAACCAATCTTGTGCATCCAATAAGTTCATTTGTGTCATTGGATGAACATTTAGGTCATTTTCGTCCTCCCTAGGCTTATTCTTGTCCAATTAGGGTTTTTAACCAATCTTGTGCATCCAATAGGTGTGTTTGTGTCATTGGATGAACATTTAGGTCATTTTCGTCCTCCCTAGGCTTATTCTTGTCCAATTAGGGTTTCTAACCAATCTTGTGCATCCAATAGGTGTGTTTGTGTCATTAGATTAACATTTAGGTCATTTTCGTCCTCCCTAGGCTTATTCTTGTCCAATTAGGGTTTTTAACCAATCTTGTGCATCCAATAAGTTCATTTGTGTCATTGGATGAACATTTAGGTCATTTTCGTCCTCCATAGCCTTATTCTTGTCCAATTAGGGTTTTTAACCAATCTTGTGCATCCAATAAGTTCATTTGTGTCATTGGATGAACATTTAGGTCATTTTCGTCCTCCCAAGGCTTATTCTTGTCCAATTAGGGTTTTTAACCAATCTTGTGCATCCAATAAGTTCATTTGTGTCATTGGATGAACATTTAGGTCATTTTCGTCCTCCCTAGGCTTATTCTTGTCGAATAAGGGTTTTTGACCAATCTTGTGCATCCAATAAGTTCATTTGTGTCATTGGATGAACATTTAGGTCATTTTCGTCCTCCCAAGGCTTATTCATGTCCAATTAGCGTTTTTAACCAATCTTGTGCATCCAATAAGTTCATTTGTGTCATTGGATGAACATTTAGGTCATTTTCGTCCTCCCTAGGCTTATTCTTGTCCAATTAGGGTTTTTAAGCAATCTTGTGCATCCAATAAGTACATTTGTGTCATTGGATGAACATTTAGGTCATTTTCGTCCTCCCTAGGCTTATTCTTGTCCAATTAGGGTTTTTAACCAATCTTGTGCATCCAATAAGTTCATTTGTGTCATTGGATGAACATTTAGGTCATTTTCGTCCTCCCTAGTCTTATTCTTGTCCAATTAGGGTTTTTATGCAATCTTGTGCATCCAATAGGTGTGTTTGTGTCATTGGACGAACATTTAGGTCATTTTCGCCCTCCCTAGGCTTATTCTTGTCCAATTAGGGTTTTTAACCAATCTTGTGCTTCCAATAAGTTCATTTGTGTCATTGGATGAACATTTAGGTCATTTTCGTCCTCCCTAGGCTTATTCTTGTCCAATTAGGGTTTTTAACCAATCTTGTGCATCCAATAAGTTCACTTGTGTCATTGGATGAACATTTAGGTCATTTTCGTCCTCCCTAGTCTTATTCTTGTCCAATTAGGGTTTTAAGCAATCATGTGCATCCAATATGTGTGTTTGTGTCATTGGACGAACATTTAGGTCATTTTCGTCCTCCCTATGCTTATTCTTGTCCAATTAGGGTTTTTAACCAATCTTGTGCATCCAATAAGTTCATTTGTGTCATTGGATGAACATTTAGGTCATTTTCGTCTTCCCTAGGATTATTCTTGTCCAATTAGGGTTTTTAACCAATCTTGTGCATCCAATAGGTGTGTTTGTGTCATTGGATAAACATTTAGGTCATTTTCATCCTCCCTAGTCTTATTCTTGTCCAATTAGGGTTTTAATGTAATCTTGTGCATCCAATAGGTGTGTTTGTGTCATTGGACGAACATTTAGGTCATTTCGCCCTCCCTAGGCATATTATTGTCCAATTAGGGTTTTTAACCAATCTTGTGCATCCAATAAGTTCATTTGTGTCATTGGATGAACATTTAGGTCATTTTCGTCCTCCCTAGGCTTATTCTTGTCCAATTAGGG
>JBBPBR010000454.1:73548-146974 GCA_037974775.1 Cicer pinnatifidum
CCTCCCTAGGCATATTATTGTCCAATTAGGGTTTTTAACCAATCTTGTGCATCCAATAAGTTCATTTGTGTCATTGGATGAACATTTAGGTCATTTTCGTCCTCCCTAGGCTTATTCTTGTCCAATTAGGGTTTTTAACCAATCTTGTGCATCCAATAAGTTCATTTGTGTCATTGGATGAACATTTAGGTCATTTTCGTCCTCCCTAGTCTTATTCTTGTCCAATTAGGGTTTTAAGCAATCTTGTGCATCCAATATGTGTGTTTGTGTCATTGGATGAACATTTAGGTCATTTTCGTCCTCCCTATGCTTATTCTTGTCCAATTAGGGTTTTTATGCAATCTTGTGCATCCAATAGGTTCGTTTGTGTCATTGGAAGAACATTTAGGTCATTTTCGTCCTCCCTAGTCTTATTCTTGTCCAATTAGGGTTTTTATGCAATCTTGTGCATCCAATAGGTGTGTTTGTGTCATTGGACGAACATTTAGGTCATTTTCGTCCTCCCTAGGCTTATTCTTGTCCAATTAGGGTTTTTAACCAATCTTGTGCATCCAATAAGTTCATTTGTGTCATTGGACGAACATTTAGGTCATTTTCGTCCTCCATAAGCTTATTCTTGTCCAATTAGGGTTTTTAACCAATCTTGTGCATCCAATAAGTTCATTTGTGTCATTAGATGAACATTTAGGTCATTTTCGTCCTCCCTAGGCTTATTCTTGTCCAATTAGGGTTTTTAACCAATCTTGTGCATCCAATAAGTTCATTTGTGTCATTGGATGAACATTTAGGTCATTTTCGTCCTCCCGAGGCTTATTCTTGTCCAATTAGGGTTTCTAACCAATCTTGTGCATCCAATAGGTGTGTTTAGTCATTTGATGAACATTTAGGTTATTTTCGTCCTCCCTAGGCTTATTCTTGTCCAATTAGGGTTTTTAACCAATCTTGTGCATCCAATAAGTTCATTTGTGTCATTGGATTTACATTTAGGTCATTTTCGTCCTCCCTAGGCTTATTCTTGTCCAATTAGGGTTTCTAACCAATCTTGTGCATCCAATAGGTGTGTTTAGTCATTTGATGAACATTTAGGTTATTTTCGTCCTCCCTAGGCTTATTCTTGTCCACTTAGGATTTTTAACCAATCTTGTGCATCCAATAAGTTCATTTGTGTCATTGGATTATCATTTAGGTCATTTTCGTCCTCCCTAGGCTTATTCTTGTCCAATTAGGGTTTCTAACCAATCTTGTGCATCCAATAGGTGTGTTTGTGTCATTGGATGAACATTTAGGTCATTTTCGTCCTCCCTAGTCTTATTCTTGTCCAATTAGGGTTTTTAACCAATCTTGTGCATCCAATAAGTTCATTTGTGTAATTGGATGAACATTTAGGTCATTTTCTTCCTCCCTAGGCTTATTCTTGTGCAATTAGGGTTTTTAACCAATCTTGTGCATCCAATAGGTGTGTTTGTGTCATTGGATGAACATTTAAGTCATTTTCGTCCTCCCTAGGCTTATTCTTGTCCAACTAGGGTTTTAAGCAATCTTTTGCATCCAATAAGTTCATTTGTGTCATTGGATTAACATTTAGGTCATTTTCGTCCTCCCAAGGCTTATTCTTGTCCAATTAGAGTTTTTAACCAATCTTGTGCATCCAATAAGTTCATTTGTGTCATTGGATGAATATTTAGGTCATTTTCGTCCTCCCTAGACTTATTCTTGTCCAATTAGGGTTTCTAACCAATCTTGTGCATCCAATAGGTGTGTTTGTGTCATTGGATGAACATTTAGGTCATTTTCGTCCTCCCTAGTCTTATTCTTGTCCAATTAGGGTTTTAAGCAAACTTGTGCATCCAATAAGTTCATTTGTGTCATTGGATGAATATTTAGGTCATTTTCATCCTCCCTAGGCTTATTCTTGTCCAATTAGGGTTTCTAACCAATCTTGTGCATCCAATAGGTGTGTTTGTGTCATTGGATGAACATTTAGGTCATTTTCGTCCTCCCTATGCTTATTCTTGTCCAATTAGGGTTTTTAAGCAATCTTGTGCATCCAATATGTTCATTTGTGTCATTGGATGAACATTTAGGTCATTTTCGTCCTCCCAAGGCTTATTCTTGTCCAATTAGGGTTTGTAACCAATCTTGTGCATCCAATAGGTGTGTTTGTGTCATTGGATGAACATTTAGGTCATTTTCGTCCTCCCTAGGCTTATTCTTGTCCAATTAGGGTTTTTAACCAATCTTGTGCATCCAATAAGTTCATTTGTGTCATTGGATGAACATTTAGGTTATTTTCGTCCTCACTAGGCTTATTTTTGTGCAATTAGGGTTTTTAACCAATCTTGTGCATCCAATAGGTGTGTTTGTGTCATTGGATGAACATTTAGGTCATTTTCGTCCTCCCTAGGCTTATTCTTGTCCAATTAGGGTTTTTAACCAATCTTGTGCATCCAATAAGTTCATTTGTGTCATTGGATGAACATTAATGTCATTTTCGTCCTCCCTAGGCTTATTCTTGTCCAATTAGGGTTTCTAACCAATCTTTTGCATCCAATAGGTGTGTTTGTGTCAGTGGATGAACTTTTAGGTCATTTTCGTCCTCCCTAGGCTTATTCTTGTCCAATTAGGGTTTTTAACCAATCTTGTGCATCCAATAGGTGTGTTTGTGTCATTGGATGAACATTTAGGTCATTTTCGTCCTCCCTAGGCTTATTCTTGTCCAATTAGGGTTTTTAACCAATCTTGTGCATCCAATAGGTGTGTTTGTGTCATTGGATGAACATTTAGGTCATTTTCGTCCTCCCTAGGCTTATTCTTGTCCAATTAGGGTTTTTGAGCAATCTTGTGCATCCAATAGGTGTGTTTGTGTCATTGGATGAACATTTAGGTCAGTTTCGTCCTCCCTAGGCTTATTCTTGTCCAATTAGGGTTTCTAACGAATCTTGTGCATCCAATAGGTGTATTTGTGTTATTGGATGGACATTTAGGTCATTTTCATCCTCCCTAGGCTTATTCTTGTCCAATTAAGGTTTTTAAGCAATCTTGTGCATCCAATAAGTTCATTTGTGTCATTGGATGAACATTTAAGTCACTTTCGTCTTCCCTAGGCTTATTCTTGTCCAATTACGGTTTTTAACCAATCTTGTGCATCCAATAAGTTCATTTGTGTCATTGGATGAACATTTAGGTCAGTTTCGTCCTTCCTAGGTTTATTCTTGTCCAATTAGGGTTTTTAACCAATCTTGTGCATCCAATAGGTGTGTTTGTGTCATTGGATGAACATTTAGGTCATTTTCGTCCTCCCTAGGCTTATTCTTGTCCAATTAGGGTTTTTAACCAATCTTGTGCATCCAATAAGTTCATTTGTGTCATTGGATAAACATTTAGGTCATTTTCGTCCACCCTAGGTTTATTCTTGTCCAATTAGGGTTTTTAACCAATCTTGTGCTTCCAGTAGGTGTGTTTGTGTCATTGGATGAACATTTAGGTCATTTTCTTCCTCCCTAGGCTTATTCTTGTCCAATTAGGGTTTCTAACCAATCTTGTGCATCCAATAGGTGTATTTGTGTCATTGGATGAACATTTAGGTTATTTTCGTCCTCCCTAGGCTTATTCTTGTCCAATTAGGGTTTTTAACCAATCTTGTGCAACCAATAGGTGTGTTTGTGTCATTGGATGAAAATTTAGGTTATTTTCGTCCTCCCTAGGCTTATTCTTGTCCAATTAGGGTTTTTAACCAATCTTGTGCATCCAATAGGTGTGTTTGTGTCATTGGATGAACATTTAGGTCATTTTCGTCCTCCCTAGGCTTATTCTTGTCCAATTAGGGTTTCTAACCAATCTTGGGCATCCAATAGGTGTGTTTGTGTCATTGGATGAACATTTAGGTCATTTTCGTCCTCCCTAGTTTTATTTTTGTCCAATTAGGGTTTTTAACCAATCTTGTGCATCCAATAAGTTCATTTGTGTAATTGGATGAACATTTAGGTCATTTTCGTCCTCCCTAGGCTTATTCTTGTGCAATTAGGGTTTTTAACCAATCTTGTGCATCCAATAGGTGTGTTTGTGTCATTGGATGAACATTTTGGTCATTTTCGTCCTCCCTAGGCTTATTCTTGTCCAACTAGGGTTTTAAGCAATCTTTTGCATCCAATAAGTTCATTTGTGTCATTGGATTAACATTTAGGTCATTTTCGTCCTCCCTAGGCTTATTCTTGTCCAATTAGAGTTTTTAACCAATCTTGTGCATCCAATAAGTTCATTTGTGTCATTGGATGAATATTTAGGTCATTTTCGTCCTCCCTAGGCTTATTCTTGTCCAATTAGGGTTTCTAACCAATCTTGTGCATCCAATAGGTGTGTTTGTGTCATTGGATGAACATTTAGGTCATTTTCGTCCTCCCTATGCTTATTCTTGTCCATTTAGGGTTTTTAACCAATCTTGTGCGTCCAATAGGTGTGTTTGTGTCATTGGATGAAGATTTAGGTCATTTTCGTCCTCCTTAGGCTTATTCTTGTCCAATTAGGGTTTTTAACCAATCTTGTGCATCCAATAGGTGTGTTTGTGTCATTGGATGAACATTTAGGTCATTTTCGTCCTCCCTAGGCTTATTCTTGTCCAATTAGGGTTTTTAACCAATCTTGTGCATCCAATAAGTTCATTTGTGTCATTGGGTGAACATTTAGGTCATTTGCGTCCTCCCTAGGCTTATTTCTTGTCTAATTAGGGTTTCTAACCAATCTTGTGCATCCAATAGGTGTGTTTGTGTCATTGGATGAACATTTAGGTTATTTTCGTCCTCCCTAGTCTTATTCTTGTCCAATTAGGGTTTTAAGCAATCTTGTGCATCCAATAAGTTCATTTGTGTCATTGGATGAATATTTAGGTCATTTTCATCCTCCCTAGGCTTATTCTTGTCCAATTAGGGTTTCTAACCAATCTTGTGCATCCAATAGGTGTGTTTGTGTCATTGGATGAACATTTAGGTCATTTTCGTCCTCCCTATGCTTATTCTTGTCCAATTAGGGTTTTTAACCAATCTTGTGCATCCAATAGGTGTGTTTGTGACATTGGATGAACATTTAGGTCTTTTTCGTCCTCCCTAGGCTTATTCTTGTCCAATTAGGGTTTTTAACCAATCTTGTGCATCCAATAGGTGTGTTTGTGACATTGGATGAATATTTAGGTCTTTTTCGTCCTCCCTAGGCTTATTCTTTTCCCATTAGGGTTTTTAACAAATCTTGTGCATCCAATAAGTTCAATTGTGTCATTGGATGAACATTTAGGTCATTTTCGTCCTCCCTAGGCTTATTCTTGTCCAATTAGGGTTTTTAACCAATCTTGTGCATCCAATAGCTGTGTTTGTGTCATTGGATGAACATTTAGGTCATTTTCGTCCTCCCTAGGCTTATTCTTGTCCAATTAGGGTTTTAAGCAATCTTGTGCATCCAATAAGTTCATTTGTGTCATTGGATGAATATTTAGGTCATTTTCATCCTCCCTAGGCTTATTCTTGTCCAATTAGGGTTTCTAACCAATCTTGTGAATCCAATAGGTGTGTTTGTGTCGTTGGATGAACATTTAGGTCATTTTCGTCCTCCCTAGTCTTATTCTTGTCCAATTAGGGTTTTTAACCAATCTTGTGCATCCAATAAGTTCATTTGTGTCATTGGATGAACATTTAGGTCATTTTCGTCCTCCCTAGGCTTATTCTTGTCCAATTAGGGTTTTTAACCAATCTTGTGCATCCAATAGGTGTGTTTGTGTCATTGGATGAACATTTAGTTCATTTTCGTCCTCCCTAGGCTTATTCTTGTCCAATTAGGGTTTTTAAGCAATCTTGTGCTTCCAATAAGTACATTTGTGTCATTGGATGAACATTTACGTCAATTTCGTCCTCCCTAGGCTTATTCTTGTCCAATTAGGGTTTTTAACCAATCTTGTGCATCCAATAGGTGTGTTTGTGTCATTGGATGAACATTTAGGTCATTTTCGTCCTCCCTAGGCTTATTCTTGTCCAATTAGGGTTTTTAACCAATCTTGTGCATCCAATAGGTGTGTTTGTGTCATTGGATGAACATTTAGGTCATTTTCGTCTTCCCTATGCTTATTCTTGTACAATTAGGGTTTTTAACCAATCTTGTGCATCCAATAGGTGTGTTTGTGTCATTGGATGAACATTTAGGTCATTTTCGTCCTCCCTAGGCTTATTCTTGTCCAATTAGGGTTTTAAGCAATCTTGTGCATCCAATAAGTTCATTTGTGTCATTGGATGAATATTTTGGTCATTTTCATCCTCCCTAGGCTTATTCTTGTCCAATTAGGGTTTCTAACCAATCTTGTGAATCCAATAGGTGTGTTTGTGTCATTGGATGAACATTTAGGTCATTTTCGTCCTCCCTAGTCTTATTCTTGTCCAATTAGGGTTTTTAACCAATCTTGTGGATCCAATAAGTTCATTTGTGTCATTGGATAAACATTTAGGTCATTTTCGTCCTCCCTAGGCTTATTCTTGTCCAATTAGGGTTTTTAACCAATCTTGTGCATCCAATAGGTGTGTTTGTGTCATTGGATGAACATTTAGGTCATTTTCGTCCTCCCTAGGCTTATTCTTGTCCAATTAGGGTTTTTAACCAATCTTGTGCATCCAATAAGTTCATTTGTGTCATTGGATTAAGATTTAGGTCATTTTCGTCCTCCATAGGCTTATTCTTGTCCAATTAGGGTTTCTAACCAATCTTGTGCATCCAATAGGTGTGTTTGTGTCATTGGACGAATATTTAGGTTATTTTCGTCCTCCCAAGTCTTATTCTTGTCCAATTAGGGTTTTTAACCAATCTAGTGCATCCAATAGGTGTGTTTGTGACATTGGATGAACATTTAGGTCTTTTTCGTCCTCCCTAGGCTTATTCTTGTCCCATTAGGGTTTTTAACAAATCTTGTGCATCCAATAAGTTCAATTGTGTCATTGGATGAACATTTAGGTCATTTTCGTCCTCCCTAGGCTTATTCTTGTCCAATTAGGGTTTTTAACCAATCTTGTGCATCCAATAGGTCTGTTTGTGTCAATTGATGAACATTTAGGTCATTTTCGTCCTCCCTAGGCTTATTCTTGTCCAATTAGGGTTTTAAGCAATCTTGTGCATCCAATAAGTTCATTTGTGTCATTGGATGAATATTTAGGTCATTTTCATCCTCCCTATGCTTATTCTTGTCCAATTAGGGTTTCTAACCAATCTTGTGAATCCAATAGGTGTGTTTGTGTCATTGGATGAACATTTAGGTCATTTTCGTCCTCCCTAGTCTTATTCTTGTCCAATTAGGGTTTTTAACCAATCTTGTGGATCCAATAAGTTCATTTGTGTCATTGGATGAACATTTAGGTCATTATCGTCCTCCCTAGGCTTATTCTTGTCCAATTACGGTTTTTAACCAATCTTGTGCATCCAATAGGTGTGTTTGTGTCATTGGATGAACATTTAGGTCATTTTCGTCCTCCCTATGCTTATTCTTGTCCAATTAGGGTTTTTAACCAATCTAGTGCATCCAATAGGTGTGTTTGTGTCATTGGATGAACATTTAGGTCATTTTCGTCCTCCCTAGGCTTATTCTTGTCCAATAAGGGTTTTTAACCAATCTTGTGCATCCAATAAGTTCATTTATGTCATTGGATTAACATTTAGGTCATTTTCGTCCTTCCTAGGCATATTCTTGTCCAATTAGGGTTTCTAACCAATCTTGTGCATCCAATAGGTGTGTTTGTGTCATTGGATGAACATTTAGGTTATTTTCGTCCTCCCTAGTCTTATTCTTGTCCAATTAGGGTTTTAAGCAATCTTGTGCATCCAATAAGTTCATTTGTGTCTTTGGATGAATATTTAGGTCTTTTTCATCCTCCCTAGGCTTATTCTTGTCCCATTAGGGTTTTTAACAAATCTTGTGCATCCAATAAGTTCAATCGTGTCATTGGATGAACATTTAGGTCATTTTCGTCCTCCCTAGGCTTATTCTCGTCCAATTAGGGTTTTTAACCAATCTTGTGCATCCAATAGCTGTGTTTGTGTCATTGGATGAACATTTAGGTCATTTTCGTCCTCCCTAGTCTTATTCTTGTCCAATTAGGGTTTCTAACCAATCTTGTGCATCCAATAGGTGTGTTTGTGTCATTGGATGAACATTTAGGTCATTTTCGTCCTCCCTAGGCTTATTCTTGTCCAATTAGGGTTTTTAACCAATCTTGTGCATCCAATAAGTTCATTTGTGTCATTGGGTGAACATTTATGTCATTTTCGTCCTCCCTAGGCTTATTCTTGTCCAATTAGGGTTTCTAACCAATCTTGTGCATCCAATAGGTGTGTTTAGTCATTTGATAAACATTTAGGTCATTTTCGTCCTCCCTAGGCTTATTCTTGTCCAATTAGGGTTTCTAACCAATCTTGTGCATCCAATAAGTTCATTTGTGTCATTGGATTAACATTTAGGTCATTTTCATCCTCCCTAGGCTTATTCTTGTCCAATTAGGGTTTCTAACCAATCTTGTGCATCCAATAGGTGTGTTTGTGTCATTGGATGAACATTTAGGTCATTTTCGTCCTCCCTATGCTTATTCTTGTCCAATTAGGGTTTTTAACCAATCTTGTGCATCCAATAGGTATGTTTGTGACATTGGATGAACATTTAGGTCTTTTTCGTCCTCCCTAGGCTTATTCTTGTCCCATTAGGGTTTTTAACAAATCTTGTGCATCCAATAAGTTCAATTGTGTCATTGGATGAACATTTAGGTCATTTTCGTCCTCCCTAGGCTTATTCTTGTCCAATTAGGGTTTCTAACCAATCTTGTGAATCCAATAGGTGTGTTTGTGTCATTGGATGAACATTTAGGTCATTTTCGTCCTCCCTAGGCTGATTCTTGTCCAATTAGGGTTTTTAACCAATCTTGTGCATCCAATAAGTTCATTTGTATCATTGGATTAACATTTAGGTCATTTTCGTCCTTCCTAGGCTTATTCTTGTCCAATTAGGGTTTCTAACCAATCTTGTGCATCCAATAGGTGTGTTTGTGTCATTGGATGAACATTTATGTCATTTTCGTCCTCCCTAGGCTTATTCTTGTCCAATTAGGGTTTCTAACCAATCTTGTGCATCCAATAGGTGTGTTTGTGACATTGGATGAACATTTAGGTCATTTTCGTCCTCCCTAGGCTTATTCTTGTCCAATTAGGGTTTTTAACCAATCTTGAGCATCCAATAAGTTCAATTGTGTAATTGGATGAACATTTAGGTCATTTTCGTCCTCCCTAGGCTTATTCTTGTCCAATTAGGGTTTTTAACCAATCTTGTGCATCCAATAAGTTCATTTGTGTCATTGGGTGAACATTTAGGTCATTTTCGTCCTCCCTAGGCTTATTCTTGTTCAATTAGGGTCTCTAACCAATCTTGTGCATCCAATAGGTGTGTTTAGTCATTTGATGAACATTTAGGTCATTTTCGTCCTCCCTAGGCTTATTCTTGTCCAATTAGGGTTTTTAACCAATCTTGTGCATCCAATAAGTTCATTTGTGTCATTGGGTGAACATTTAGGTCATTTTCGTCCTCCCTAGGCTTATTCTTGTCCAATTAGGGTTTTTATCCAATCTTGTGCATCCAATAGGTGTGTTTAGTCATTTGATGAACATTTAGGTTATTTTCGTCCTCCCTAGGCTTATTCTTGTCCAATTAGGGTTTTTAACCAATCTTGTGCATCCAATAAGTTCATTTGTGTCATTGGATTAACATTTAGCTCATTTTCGTCCTCCCTAGGCTTATTCTTGTCCAATTAGGGTTTTTAACCAATCTTGTGCATCCAATAGGTGTGTTTGTGTCATTGGATGATCAATTAGGTCATTTTCGTCCTCCCTAGGCTTATTCTTGTCCAATTAGGGTTTTTAACCAATCTTGTGCATCCAATAGGTGTGTTTGTGTCATTGGATGATCAATTAGGACATTTTCGTCCTCCCTAGGCATATTCTTGTCCAATTAGGGTTTTTAACCAATCTTGTACATCCAATAGGTGTGTTTGTGTCATTGGATGATCAATTTGGTCACTTACGTCCTCCCTAGGCATATTCTTGTCCAATTAGGGTTTTTAACCAATCTTGTGCATCTAATAGGTGTGTTTGTGTCATTGGATGATCAATTAGGTCATTTTCGTCCTCCCTAGGCTTATTCTTGTCCAATTAGGGTTTTTAACCAATCTTGTGCATCCAATAGGTGTGTTTGTGTCATTGGATGATCAATTAGGTCATTTTCGTCCTCCCTAGGCTTATTCTTGTCCAATTAGGGTTTTTAACCAATCTTGTGCATCCAATAAGTTCATTTGTGTCATTGGATGATCAATTAGGTCATTTTCGTCCTTCCTAGGCATAATCTTGTCCAACTAGGGTTTTAAACAAATCTTGTGCATCCAATAGGTGTGTTTGTGTCATTGGATGATCAATTAGGTCATTTTCGTCCTCCCTAGGCTTATTCTTGTCCAATTAGGGTTTTTAACCAATCTTGTGCATCCAATAGGTGTGTTTGTGTCATTGGATGATCAATTAGGTCATTTTCGTCCTCCCTAGGCTTATTCTTGTCCAATTAGGGTTTTTAACCAATCTTGTGCATCCAATAAGTTCATTTGTGTCATTGGATGATCAATTAGGTCATTTTCGTCCTTACTAGGCATATTCTTGTCCAACTAGGGTTTTAAACCAATCTTGTGCATCCAATAGGTGTGTTTGTGTCATTGGATGATCAATTAGGTCATTTTCGTCCTCCCTAGGCTTATTCTTGTCCAATTAGGGTTTTTAACCAATCTTGTGCATCCAATAGGTGTGTTTGTGTCATTGGATGATCAATTAGGTCATTTTCGTCCTCCCTAGGCTTATTCTTGTCCAATTAGGGTTTTTAACCAATCTTGTGCATCCAATAGGTGTGTTTGTGTCATTGGATGATCAATTAGGTCATTTTCTTCCTCCCTAGGCTTATTCTTGTCCAATTAAGGTTTTTAACCAATCTTGTGCATCCAATAACTTTGATTGTGTCATTGAATTAATATTTAGGTCATTTTCGTCCTCCCTAGGCATATTCTTGTCCAATTAGGGTTTTTAACCAATCTTGTGCATCCAATAGGTGTGTTTGTGTCATTGGATGATCAATTATGTCATTTTCGTCCTCCCTAGGCTTATTCTTGTCCAATTATAGTTTTTATCCAATCTTGTGCATCCAATAGGTGTGTTTGTGTCATTGGATGATCAATTAGGTCATTTTCGTCCTCCCTAGGCTTATTCTTGTCCAATTAGGGTTTTTAACCAATCTTGTGCATCCAATAGGTGTGTTTGTGTCATTGGATGATCAATTAGGTCATTTCAGTCCTCCCTAGGCTTATTCTTGTCCTATTAGGGTTTTTAACCAATCTTGTGCATCCAATAAGTTCATTTGTGTCATTGGATTAACATTTAGGTCATTTTCGTCCTCCCTAGGCATATTCTTGTCCAATTAGGGTTTTTAACCAATCTTGTGCATCCAATAGGTGTGTTTGTGTCCTTGGATGATCAATTAGGTTATTTTCATCCTCCCTAGGCTTATTCTTGTCCAATTAGGGTTTTTAACCAATCTTGTGCATCCGATAAGTTTGTTTGTGTCATTGAATTAATATTTAGGTCATTTTCGTCCTCCCTAGGAATATTCTTGTCCAATTAGGGTTTTTAACCAATCTTGTGCATCCAATAGGTGTGTTTGTGTCATTGGATGATCAATTAGGTCATTTTCGTCCTCCCTAGGCTTATTCTTGTCCAATTAGGGTTTTTAACCAATCTTGTGCATCCAATAAGTTCATTTGTGTCATTGGATTAACATTCAGCTCATTTTCGTCCTCCCTAGGCATATTCTTGTCCAATTAGGGTTTTTAACCAATCTTGTGCATCCAATAGGTGTGTTTGTGTCATTGGATGATCAATTAGGTTATTTTCGTCCTCCCTAGGCTTATTCTTGTCCAATTAGGGTTTTTAACCAATCTTGTGCATCCAATAAGTTCATTTGTGTCATTGGATGAACATTTAGGTCATTTTCGTCCTCCCTAGTCTTATTCTTGTCCAATTAGGGATTTTGTGCAATCTTGTGCATCCAATAGGTGTGTTTGTGTCATTGGAGGAACATTTAGGTCATTTTCGTCCTCCCTAGTCTTATTCTTGTCCAATTAGGGTTTTTATGCAATCTTGTGCATCCAATAGGTGTGTTTGTGTCATTGGACGAACATTTGGGTCATTTTCGTCCTCCCTAGGCTTATTCGTGTCCAATTAGGGTTTTTAACCAATCTTGTGCATCCAATAAGTTCATTTGTGTCATTGGATGAACATTTAGGTCATTTTCGTCCTCCCTAGGCTTATTCTTGTCCAATTAGGGTTTTTAACCAATCTTGTGCATCCAATAAGTTCATTTGTGTCATTGGATGAACATTTAGGTCATTTTCGTCCTCCCTAGGCTTATTCTTGTCCAATTAGGGTTTTTAACCAATCTTGTGCATCCAATAAGTTCATTTGTGTCATTGGATGAACATTTAGGTCATTTTCGTCCTTCCTAGGCTTATTCTTGTCCAATTAGAGTTTTTAACCAATCTTGTGCATCCAATAGGTGTGTTTGTGTCATTGGATGAACATTTAGGTCATTTTCGTCCTCCCTAGGCTTATTCTTGTCCAATTAGGGTTTTTAACCAATCTTGTGCATCCAATAAGTTCATTTGTGTCATTGGATGAACATTTAGGTCATTTTCGTCCACCCTAGTCTTATTCTTGTCCAATTAGGGTTTTAAGCAATCTTGTGCATCCAATAAGTTCATTTGTGTCATTGGATGAACATTTAGGTCATTTTCGTCCTCCCTAGTCTTATTCTTGTCCAATTAGGGTGTTAAGCAATCTTGTGCATCCAATAAGTTCATTTGTGTCATTGGATTAACATTTAGGTCATTTTCGTCCTTCCTAGGCTTATTCTTGTCCAATTAGGGTTTCTAACCAATCTTGTGCATCCAATAGGTGTGTTTGTGTCATTGGATGAACATTTAGGTCATTTTCGTCCTCCCTAGGCTTATTCTTGTCCAATTAGGGTTTTTAACCAATCTTGTGCATCCAATAAGTTCATTTGTGTCATTGGATGAACATTTAGGTCATTTTCGTCCTCCCAAGGCATATTCTTTTCCAATTAGGGATTCTAACCAATCTGGTGCATCCAATAGGTGTGTTTGTGTCATTTGATGAACATTTAGGTCATTTTCGTCCTCCCTATGCTTATTCTTGTCCAATTAGGGTGTTTAACCAATCTTGTGCATCCAATAGGTGTGTTTGTGTCATTGGATGAACATTTAGGTCATTTTCGTCCTCCCTAGGCTTATTCTTGTCCAATTAGGGTTTTTAACCAATCTTGTGCATCCAATAAGTTCATTTGTGTCATTGGGTGAACATTTAGGTCATTTTCGTCCTTCCTAGGCTCATTCTTGTGCAATTAGGGTTTCTAACCAATCTTGTGCATCCAATAGGTGAGTTTGTGTCATTGGATGAACATTTAGGTCATTTTCGTCCTCCCTAGGCTTATTCTTGTCCAATTAGGGTTTTTAACCAATCTTGTGCATCCAATAAGTTCATTTGTGTCATTGGGTGAACATTTAGGTAATTTTCGTCCTCCCAAGGCTTATTCTTGTCCAATTAGGGTTTCTAAACAATCTTGTGCTTCCAATAGGTATGTTTGTGTCATTGGATGAACATTTAGGTCATTTTCGTCCTCCCTAGGCTTATTCTTGTCCAATTAGGGTTTTTAACCAATCTTGTGCATCCAATAAGTTCATTTGTGTCATTGGGTGAACATTTAGGTCATTTTCGTCCTCCCTAGGCTTATTCTTGTCCAATTAGGGTTTCTAACCAATCTTGTGCATCCAATAGGTGTGTTTAGTCATTTGATGAACATTTAGGTCATTTTCGTCCTCCCTAGGCTTATTCTTGTCCAATTAGAGTTTTTAACCAATCTTGCGCATCCAATATGTTCATTTGTGTCATTGGATGAACATTTAGGTCATTTTCGTCCTCCCAAGGCTTATTCTTGTCCAATTAGGGTTTCTAAACAATCTTGTGCATCCAATAGGTGTGTTTGTGTCATTGGATGAACATTAAGGTCATTTTCGTCCTCCCTAAGCTTATTCTAGTCCAATTAGGGTTTTTAACCAATTTTGTGCATCCAATATGTTCATTTGTGTCATTGGATGAACATTTAGGTCATTTTCGTCCTCCCAAGGCTTATTCTTGTCCATTTAGGGTTTGTAAACAATCTTGTGCATCCAATAGGTGTGTTTGTGTCATTGGATGAACATTTAGGTCATTTTCGTCCTCCCTAGGCTTATTCTTGTCCAATTAGGGTTTTTAACCAATCTTGTGCATCCAATAAGTTCATTTGTGTCATTGGATGAACATTTAGGTCATTTTCGTCCTCCCTAGGCTTATTCTTGTCCAATTAGGGTTTTTAACCAATCTTGTGCATCCAATAAGTTCATTTGTGTCATTGGGTGAACATTTAGGTCATTTTCGTCCTCCCTAGGCTTATTCTTGTCCAATTAGGGTTTCTAACCAATCTTGTGCATCCAATAGGTGTGTTTAGTCATTTGATGAAAACATTTAGGTCATTTTCGTCCTCCCTAGGCTTATTCTTGTCCAATTAGGGTTTTTAACCAGTCTTGTGCATCCAATAAGTTCATTTGTGTCATTGGATGAACATTTAGGTCATTTTCGTCCTCCCTAGGCTTATTCTTGTCCAATTAGGGTTTTTAACCAATCTTGTGCATCCAATAGGTGTGTTTGTGTCATTGGATGAACATTTAGGTCATTTTCGTCCTCCCTAGGCTTATTCTTGTCCAATTAGGGTTTTTAACCAATCTTGTGCATCCAATAAGTTCATTTGTGTCATTGGGTGAACATTTAGGTCATTTTCGTCCTCCCTAGGCTTATTCTTGTCCAATTAGGGTTTCTAACCAATCTTGTGCATCCAATAGGTGTGTTTAGTTATTTGATGAACATTTAGGTCATTTTTGTCCTCCCTAGGCTTATTCTTGTCCAATTAGGGTTTTTAACCAATCTTTTGTATCCAATATGTTCATTTGTGTCATTGGATGAACATTTAGGTCATTTTCGTCCTCCCAAGGCTTATTCTTGTCCAATTAGGGTTTCTAAACAATCTTGTGCATCCAATAGGTGTGTTTGTTTTATTGGATGAACATTTAGGTCATTTTCGTCCTCCCTAGGCTTATTCTTGTCCAATTAGGGTTTTTAACCAATCTTGTGCATCCAATAAGTTCATTTGTGTCATTGGGTGAACATTTAGGTCATTTTCGTCCTCCCTAGGCTTATTTCTTGTCTAATTAGGGTTTCTAACCAATCTTGTGCATCCAATAGGTGTGTTTGTGTCATTGGATGAACATTTAGGTTATTTTCGTCCTCCCTAGTCTTATTCTTGTCCAATTAGGGTTTTAAGCAATCTTGTGCATCCAATAAGTTCATTTGTGTCATTGGATGAATATTTAGGTCATTTTCATCCTCCCTAGGCTTATTCTTGTCCTATTAGGGTTTCTAACCAATCTTGTGCATCCAATAGGTGTGTTTGTGTCATTGGATGAACATTTAGGTCATTTTCGTCCTCCCTATGCTTATTCTTGTCCAATTAGGGTTTTTAACCAATCTTGTGCATCCAATAGGTGTGTTTGTGACATTGGATGAACATTTAGGTCTTTTTCGTCCTCCCTAGGCTTATTCTTTTCCCATTAGGGTTTTTAACCAATCTTGTGCATCCAATAGGTGTGTTTGTGACACTGGATGAACATTTAGGTCTTTTTCGTCCTCCCTAGGCTTATTCTTTTCCCATTAGGGTTTTTAACAAATCTTGTGCATCCAATAAGTTCAATTGTGTCATTGGATGAACATTTAGGTCATTTTCGTTCTCCCTAGGCTTATTCTTGTCCAATTAGGGTTTTTAACCAATCTTGTGCATCCAATAGCTGTGTTTGTGTCATTGGATGAACATTTAGGTCATTTTCGTCCTCCCTAGGCTTATTCTTGTGCAATTAGGGTTTTTAACCAATCTTGTGCATCCAATAGGTGTGTTTGTGTCATTGGATGAACATTTAGGTCATTTTCGTCCTCCCTAGGCTTATTCTTGTCCAATTAGGGTTTTAAGCAATCTTGTGCATCCAATAAGTTCATTTGTGTCATTGGATGAATATTTAGGTCATTTTCGTCCTCCCTAGGCTTATTCTTGTCCAATTAGGGTTTCTAACCAATCTTGTGAATCCAATAGGTGTGTTTAGTCATTTGATGAACATTTAGGTCATTTTTGTCCTGCCTAGGCTTATTCTTGTCCAATAAGGGTTTTTAACCAATCTTGTGCATCCAATAAGTTCATTTGTGTCATTGGATGAACATTTAGGTCATTTTCGTCCTCCCTAAGCTTATTCTTGTCCAATTAGGGTTTTTAACCAATCTTGTGCATCCAATAGGTGTGTTTGTGTCATTGGATGAACATTTAGGTCATTTTCGTCCTCCCTAGGCTTATTCTTGTCCAATTAGGGTTTTTAACCAATCTTGTGCATCCAATAGGTGTGTTTAGTCATTTGATGAACATTTAAGTTATTTTCGTCCTCCCTAAGCTTATTCTTGTCCAATTAGGGTTTTTAACCAATCTTGTGCATCCAATAAGTTCATTTGTGTCATTGGATGAACATTTAGGTCATTTTCGTCCTCCCTAGGCTTATTCTTGTCCAATTAGGGTTTTTAACCAATCTTGTGCATCCAATAGGTGTGTTTGTGTCATTGGATGAACATTTAGGTCATTTTCGTCCTCCCTAGGCTTATTCTTGTCCAATTAGGGTTTTTAACAAATCTTGTGCATCCAATAAGTTCATTTGTGTCATTGGATAAACATTTAGTTCATTTTCGTCCACCCTAGGCTTATTCTTGTCCAATTAGGGTTTTTAACCAATCTTGTGCATCCAATAGGTGTGTTTGTGTCATTGGATGAACGTTTAGGTCATTTTCGTCCTCCCTAAGCTTATTCTTGTCCAATTAGGGTTTCTAACCAATCTTGTGCATCCAATAGGTGTATTTGTGTCATTGGATGAACATTTAGGTCATTTTCGTCCTCCCTAGGCTTATTCTTGTCCAATTAGGGTTTTTAACCAATATTGTGCATCCAATAAGTTCATTTGTGTCATTGGATGAACATTTAGGTCATTTTCGTCCTTCCTAGGCTTATTCTTGTCCAATTAGGGTTTTTAACCAATCTTGTGTATCCAATAGGTGTGTTTGTGTCATTGGATGAACATTTAGGTCATTTTCGTCCTCCCTAGGCTTATTCTTGTCCAATTAGGGTTTTTAACCAATCTTGTGCATCCAATAAGTTCATTTGTGTCATTGGATGAACATTTAGGTCATTTTCGTCCTCCCTAGGCATATTCTTGTCCAATTAGGGTTTTTAACCAATCTTGTGCATCCAATAGGTGTATTTGTGTCATTGGATGAACATTTTGGTCATTTTCGTCCTCCCTAGGCTTATTCTTGTCCAATTAGGGTTTTTAACCAATCTTGTGCATCCAATAGGTGTATTTGTGTCATTGGATGAACATTTAGGTCATTTTCGTCCTCCCTAGGCTTATTCTTGTCCAATTAGGGTTTTTAAGCAATGTTGTGCATCCAATAAGTTCATTTGTGTCATTGGATGAACATTTAGGTCATTTTCGTCCTCCCTAGGCTTATTCTTGTCCAATTAGGGTTTTTAAGCAATCTTGTGCATCCAATAAGTTCATTTGTGTCATTGGATGAACATTTAGGTCATTTTCGTCCTCCCTAGGCTTATTCTTGTCCAATTAGGGTTTTTAACCAATCTTGTGCATCCAATAAGTTCATTTGTGTCATTGGATGAACATTTAGGTCATTTTCGTCCTCCCTAGGCTTATTCTTGTCCAATTAGCGTTTTTAACCAATCTTGTGCATCCAATAGGTGTGTTTGTGTCATTGGATGCACATTTAGGTCAGTTTCGTCCTCCCTAGGCTTATTCTTGTCCAATTAGGGTTTCTAACGAATCTTGTGCATCCAATAGGTGTATTTGTGTCATTGGATGGACATTTAGGTCATTTTCGTCCTCCCTAGGCTTATTCTTGTCCAATTAGGGTTTTTAAGCAATCTTGTGCATCCAATAAGTTCATTTGTGTCATTGGATGAACATTTAGGTCACTTTCGTCTTCCCTAGGCTTATTCCTGTCCAATTAGGGTTTTTAACCAATCTTGTGCATCCAATAAGTTCATTTGTGTCATTGGATAAACATTTAGGTCATTTTCGTCCACCCTAGGCTTATTCTTGTCCAATTAGGGTTTTTAACCAATCTTGTGCATCCAATAGGCGTGTTTGAGTTATTGGATGAACATTTAGGTCATTTTCGTCCTCCCTAGGCTTATTCTTGTCCAATTAGGGTTTCTAACCAATCTTGTGCATCCAATAGGTGTGTTTGTGTCATTGGATGAACATTTAGGTCATTTTCGTCCTCCCTAGGCTTATTCTTGTCCAATTAGGGTTTTTAACCAATCTTGTGCATCCAATAAGTTCATTTGTGTCATTGGATAAACATTTAGGTCATTTTCGTCCATCCTAGGCTTATTCTTGTCCAATTAGGGTTTTTAACCAATCTTGTGCATCCAATAGGTGTGTTTGTGTCATTGGATGAACATTTAGGTCATTTTCGTCCTCCCTAGGCTTATTCTTGTCCAATTAGGGTTTTTAACCAATCTTGTGCATCCAATAAGTTCATTTGTGTCATTGGGTGAACATTTAGGTCATTTTCGTCCTCCCTAGGCTTATTCTTGTCCAATTAGGGTTTCTAAACAATCTTATGCATCCAATAGGTATGTTTGTGTCATTGGATGAACATTTAGGTCATTTTCGTCCTCCCTAGGCTTATTCTTGTCCAATTAGGGTTTTTAACCAATCTTGTGCATCCAATAGGTGTGTTTGTGTCATTGGATGAACATTTAGGTCATTTTCGTCCTCCTTAGGCTTATTCTTGTCCAATTAGGGTTTTTAACCAATCTTGTGCATCCAATAAGTTCATTTGTGTCATAGGATGAACATTTAGGTTATTTTCGTCCTCCCTAGGCTTATTCTTGTCCAATTAGGGTTTTTAACCAATCTTGTGCATCCAATAGGTGTGTTTGTGTCATTGGATGAACATTTAGGTCATTTTCGTCCTCCCTAGGCTTATTCTTGTCCAATTAGGGTTTTTAACCAATCTTGTGCATCCAATAGGTGTGTTTGTGTCATTGGATGAACATTTTATGTCATTTTCGTCCTCCCTAGGCTTATTCTTGTCCAATTAGGGTTTTTAACCAATCTTGTGCATCCAATAAGTTCATTTGTGTCATTGGATGAACATTTAGGTCACTTTCGTCCTCCCTAGGCTTATTCTTGTCCAATTAGGGTTTTTAACCAATCTTGTGCATCCAATAGGTGTGTTTGTGTCATTGGATGAACATTTAGGTCATTTTCGTCCTCCCTAGGCTTATTCTTGTCCAATTAGGGTTTTTAATCAATCTTGTGCATCCAATAGGTGTGTTTAGTCATTTGATGAACATTTAGGTTATTTTCATCCTCCCTAGTCTTATTCTTGTCCAATTAGGGTTTTTAACCAATCTTGTGCATCCAATAAGTTCATTTGTGTCATTGGATTAACATTTAGGTCATTTTCGTCCTCCCTAGGCTTATTCTTGTCCAATTAGGGTTTCTTACCAATCTTGTGCATCCAATAGGTGTGTTTGTGTCATTAGATGAACATTTAGGTCATTTTCGTCCTCCCTAGGCTTATTCTTGTCCAATTAGGGTTTTTTTACCAATCTTGTGCATCCAATAAGTTCATTTGTATCATTGAATGAACATTTAGGTCATTTTCGTCCTCCCAAGGCATATTCTTGTCCAATTAGGGTTTCTAACCAATCTTGTGAATCCAATAGGTGTGTTTGTGTCATTGGATGAACATTTAGGTCATTTTCGTCCTCCCTAGTCTTATTCTTGTCCAATTAGGGTTTTTAACCAATCTTGTGCATCCAATAAGTTCATTTGTGTCATTGGATGAACATTTAGGTCATTTTCGTCCTCCCTAGTCTTATTCTTGTCCAATTAAGGTTTTTTTGCAATCTTGTGCATCCAATAGGTGTGTTTGTGTCATTGGAGGAACATTTAGGTCATTTTCGTCCTCCCTAGTCTTATTCTTGTCCAATTAGGGTTTTTATGCAATCTTGTGCATCCAATAGGTGTGTTTGTGTCATTGGACGAACATTTGGGTCATTTTCGTCCTCCCTAGGCTTATTCGTGTCCAATTAGGGTTTTTAACCAATCTTGTGCATCCAATAAGTTCATTTGTGTCATTGGATGAACATTTAGGTCATTTTCGTCCTCCCTAGGCTTATTCTTGTCCAATTAGGGTTTTTAACCAATCTTGTGCATCCAATAAGTTCATTTGTGTCATTGGATGAACATTTAGGTCATTTTCGTCCTCCCTAGGCTTATTCTTGTCCAATTAGGGTTTTTAACCAATCTTGTGCATCCAATAAGTTCATTTGTGTCATTGGATGAACATTTAGGTCATTTTCGTCCACCCTAGGCTTATTCTTGTCCAATTAGGATTTTTAACCAATCTTGTTCATCCAAAAAGTTTATTTGTGTCATTGGATGAACATTTAGGTCATTTTCGTCCTCCGTAGGCTTATTCTTGTCCAATTAGGGTTTTTAACCAATCTTGTGCATCCAATAAGTTCATTTGTGTCATTGGATGAACATTTAGGTCATTTTCGTCCACCCTAGGCTTATTCTTGTCCAATTAGGATTTTTAACCAATCTTGTGCATCCAATAAGTTCATTTGTGTCATTGGATGAACATTTAGGTCATTTTCGTCCTCCCTAGGCTTATTCTTGTCCAATTAGGATTTTTAACCAATCTTGTGCATCCAATAAGTTCATTTGTGTCATTGGATTAAGATTTAGGTCATTTTCGTCCTCCCTTTGCTTATTCTTGTCCAATTAGGGTTTTTAACCAATCTTGTGCATCCAATAAGTTCATTTGTGTCATTGGATTAACATTTAGGTCATTTTATTCCTCCCTAGGCTTATTGTTGTCCAATTAGGGTTTTTAACCAATCTTGTGCATCCAATAAGTTCATTTGTGTCATTGGATGAACATTTAGGTCATTTTCGTCCTCCCTAGGCTTATTCTTGTGCAATTAGGGTTTTTAAACAATCTTGTGCATCCAAAAAGTTCATTTGTGTCATTGGATGAACATTTAGGTCATTTTCGTCCTCCCTAGGCTTATTCTTAAGCAATTAGGGTTTTTAACCAATCTTGTGCATCCAATAAGTTCATTTGTGTCATTGGATGAACATTTAGGTCATTTTCGTCCTCCCTAGGCTTATTCTTGTCCAATTAGAATTTTTAACCAATCTTGTGCATCCAATAAGTTCATTTGTGTCATTGGATGAACATTTAGGTCATTTTCGTCCTCCCTAGGCTTATTCTTGTCCAATTAGGGTTTTTAACCAATCTTGTGCATCCAATAAGTTCATTTGTGTCATTGGATTAAGATTTAGGTCATTTTCGTCCTCCATAGGCTTATTCTTGTCCAATTAGGGTTTCTAACCAATCTTGTGCATCCAATAGGTGTGTTTGTGTCATTGGACGAATATTTAGGTTATTTTCGTCCTCCCTAGTCTTATTCTTGTCCAATTAGGGTTTTTAACCAATCTAGTGCATCCAATAGGTGTGTTTGTGACATTGGATGAACATTTAGGTCTTTTTCGTCCTCCCTAGGCTTATTCTTGTCCCATTAGGGTTTTTAACAAATCTTGTGCATCCAATAAGTTCAATTGTGTCATTGGATGAACATTTAGGTCATTTTCGTCCTCCCTAGGCTTATTCTTGTCCAATTAGGGTTTTTAACCAATCTTGTGCATCCAATAGGTCTGTTTGTGTCATTGGATGAACATTTAGGTCATTTTCGTCCTCCCTAGGCTTATTCTTGTCCAATTAGGGTTTTAAGCAATCTTGTGCATCCAATAAGTCAATTTGTGTCATTGGATGAATATTTAGGTCATTTTCATCCTCCCTAGGCTTATTCTTGTCCAATTAGGGTTTCTAACCAATCTTGTGAATCCAATAGGTGTGTTTGTGTCATTGGATGAACATTTAGGTCATTTTCGTCCTCCCTAGTCTTATTCTTGTCCAATTAGGGTTTTTAACCAATCTTGTGGATCCAATAAGTTCATTTGTGTCATTGGATGAACATTTAGGTCATTATCGTCTTCCCTAGGCTTATTCTTGTCCAATTACGGTTTTTAACCAATCTTGTGCATCCAATAGGTGTGTTTGTGTCATTGGATGAACATTTAGGTCATTTTCGTCCTCCCTATGCTTATTCTTGTCCAATTAGGGTTTTTAACCAATCTAGTGCATCCAATAGGTGTGTTTGTGTCATTGGATGAACATTTAGGTCATTTTCGTCCTCCCTAGGCTTATTCTTGTCCAATAAGGGTTTTTAACCAATCTTGTGCATCCAATAAGTTCATTTATGTCATTGGATTAACATTTAGGTCATTTTCGTCCTTCCTAGGCATATTCTTGTCCAATTAGGGTTTCTAACCAATCTTGTGCATCCAATAGGTGTGTTTGTGTCATTGGATGAACATTTAGGTTATTTTCGTCCTCCCTAGTCTTATTCTTGTCCAATTAGGGTTTTAAGCAATCTTGTGCATCCAATAAGTTCATTTGTGTCTTTGGATGAATATTTAGGTCTTTTTCATCCTCCCTAGGCTTATTCTTGTCCCATTAGGGTTTTTAACAAATCTTGTGCATCCAATAAGTTCAATCGTGTCATTGGATGAACATTTAGGTCATTTTCGTCCTCCCTAGGCTTATTCTTGTCCAATTAGGGTTTTTAACCAATCTTGTGCATCCAATAGCTGTGTTTGTGTCATTGGATGAACATTTAGGTCATTTTCGTCCTCCCTAGGGTTATTCTTGTCCAATAAGGGTTTTAAGCAATCTTGTGCATCCAATAAGTTCATTTGTGTCATTGGATGAATATTTAGGTCATTTTCATCCTCCCTAGGCTTATTCTTGTCCAATTAGGGTTTCTAACCAATCTTGTGAATCCAATAGGTGTGTTTGTGTCATTGGATGAACATTTAGGTCATTTTCGTCCTCCCTAGTCTTATTCTTGTCCAATTAGGGTATCTAACCAATCTTGTGCATCCAATAGGTGTGTTTGTGTCATTGGATGAACATTTAGGTCATTTTCGTCCTCCCTAGGCTTATTCTTGTCCAATTAGGGTTTTTAACCAATCTTGTGCATCCAATAAGTTCATTTGTGTCATTGGATGAATATTTAGGACAATTTCATCCTCCCTAGGCTTATTCTTGTCCAATTAGGGTTTCTAACCAATCTTGTGCATCCAATAGGTGTGTTTGTGTCATTGGATGAACATTTAGGTCATTTTCGTCCTCCCTAGGCTTATTCTTGTCCATTTAGGGTTTCTAAGCAATCTTGTGCATCCAATAGGTGTGTTTAGTCCTTTGATGAACATTTAGGTTATTTTCGTCCTCCCTAGGCTTATTCTTGTCCAATTAGGGTTTTTAACCAATCTTGTGCATCCAATAAGTTCATTTGTGTCATTGGATTATCATTTAGGTCATTTTCATCCTCCCTAGGCTTATTCTTGTCCAATTAGGGTTTCTAACCAATCTTGTGCATCCAAAAGGTGTGTTTGTGTCATTGGATGAACATTTAGGTCATTTTTGTCCTCCTTAGTCTTATTCTTGTCCAATTAGGGTTTTAACCAATCTTGTGCATCCAATAAGTTCATTTGTGTCATTGGATGAATAGTTAAGCCATTTTCGTCCTCCCTAGGCTTATTCTTGTCAAATTAGGGTTTCTAACCAATCGTGTGCATCCAATAGGTGTGTTTGTGTCATTGGATGAACATTTAGGTCCTTTTCGTCCTCCCTAGTCTTATTCTTGTCCAATTAGGGTTTTAAGCAATCTTGTGCATCCAATAAGTTCATTTGTTCATTGGATGAATAGTTAGGTCATTTTCGTCCTCCCTTGGCTTATTCTTGTCAAATTAGGGTTTCTAACCAATCTTGTGCATCCAATAGGTGTGTTTGTGTCATTGGATGAACATTTAGGTCATTTTCGTCCTCCCTACGCTTATTCTTGTCCAATTAGGGTTTTTAACCAATCTTGTGAATCCAATAGGTGTGTTTGTGTCATTGGATGAACATTTAGGTCATTTTCGTCCTCCCTAGGCTTATTCTTGTCCAATTAGGGTTTTAACCAATCTTGTGCATCCAATAAGTTCATTTGTGTCATTGGATTAACATTTAGGTCATTTTCGTCCTTCCTAGGCTTATTCTTGTCCAATTAGGGTTTCTAACCAATCTTGTGCATCCAATAGGTGTGTTTGTGTCATTGGATGAACATTTAGGTCATTTTCGTCCTCATTAGTCTTATTCTTGTCCAATTAGGGTTTTAACCAATCTTGTGCATCCAATAAGTTCATTTGTGTCATTGGATGAATAGTTAAGTAATTTTCGTCCTCCCTAGGCTTATTCATGTCCAATTTGGGTTTTTAACCAATCTTGTGCATCCAATAGGTGTGTTTGTGTCATTGGATGAACATTTAGGTCATTTTCGTCCTCCCTAGGCTTATTCTTGTCCAATTAGGGTTTTTAACCAATCTTGTGCATCCAATAAGTTCATTTGTGTCATTGGATTAACATTTAGGTCATTTTCGTCCTTCCTAGGCTTATTCTTGTCCAATTAGGGTTTCTAACCAATCTTGTGCATCCAATAGGTGTGTTTGTGTCATTGGATGAACATTTCGGTCATTTTCGTCCTCCCTAGGCTTATTCTTGTCCAATTAGGGTTTTTAACCAATCTTGTGCATCCAATAAGTTCATTTGTGTCATTGGATGAACATTTAGGTCATTTTCGTCCTCCCTAGGCTTATTCTTGTCCAATTAGGGTTTTTAACCAATCTTGTGCATCCAATAAGTTCATTTGTGTCATTGGACGAACATTTAGGTCATTTTTGTCCTCCCTAGGCTTATTCTTGTCCAATTAGGGTTTTTATGCAATCTTGTGCATCCAATAGGTGTGTTTGTGTCATTGGACGAACATTTAGTTCATTTTTGTCCTCTCTAGTCTTATTCTTGTCCAATTACGGTTTTTATGCAATCTAGTGCATCCAATAGGTGTGTTTGTGTCATTGGACGAACATTTAGGTCATTTTCGTCCTCCCTAGGCTTATTCTTGTCCAATTAGGGTTTTTAACCAATCTTGTGCATCCAATAAGTTCATTTGTGTCATTGCATGAACATTTAGGTCATTTTTTCCCTCCCTAGGCTTATTCTTGTCTAATTAGGTTTTTTAACCAATCTTGTGCATCCAATAAGTTCATTTGTGTCATTGGATGAACATTTAGGTCATTTTCGTCCTCCCTAGGCTTATTCTTGTCCAATTAGGGTTTTTAACCAATCTTGTGCATCCAATAAGTTCATTTGTGTCATTGGATGAACATTTAGGTCATTTTCGTCCTCCCTAGGCTTATTCTTGTCCAATTAGGGTTTTTAACCAATCTTGTGCATCCAATAAGTTCATTTGTGTCATTGGATGAACATTTAGGTCATTTTCGTCCTCCCTATGCTTATTCTTGTCCAATTAGGGTTTTTAACCAACCTTGTGCATCCAATTAGTTCATTTGTGTCATTAGAGGAACATTTAGGTTATTTTCGTCCTCCCTAGTCTTATTCTTGTCCAATTAGGGTTTTTATGCAATCTTGTGCATCCAATAGGTGTGTTTGTGTCATTGGAGGAACATTTAGGTCATTTTCGTCCTCCCTAGGCTTATTCTTGTCTAATTAGGGTTTTTGACCAATCTTGTGCATCCAATAAGTTCATTTGTGTCATTGGATGAACATTTAGGTCATTTTCGTCCTCCCTAGGCTTATTCTTGTCCAATTAGGGTTTTTAACCAATCTTGTGCATCCAATAAGTTCATTTGTGTCATTGGATGAACATTTAGGTCATTTTCGTCCTCCATATGCTTATTCTTGTCCAATTAGGGGTTTTATGCAATCTTGTGCATCCAATAGGTGTGTTTGTGTCATTGGAGGAACATTTAGGTCATTTTCGTCCTCCCTAGTCTTATTCTTGTCCAATTAGGGTTTTTATGCAATCTTGTGCATCCAATAGGTGTGTTTGTGTCATTGGAGGAACATTTAGGTCATTTTCGTCCTCCCTAGGCTTATTCTTGTCTAATTAGGGTTTTCAACCAATCTTGTGCATCCAATAAGTTCATTTGTGTCATTGGATGAACATTTAGGTCATTTTCGTCCTCCCTAGGCTTATTCTTGTCCAATTAGGGTTTTTAACCAATCTTGTGCATCCAATATGTTCATTTATGTCATTGGATGAACATTTAGGTCATTTTCGTCCTCCCTAGGCTTATTCTTGTCCAATTAGGGTTTTTAACCAATCTTGTGCATCCAATAAGTTCATTTGTGTCATTGGATGAACATTTAGGTCATTTTCGTCCTCCCTAGGCTTATTCTTGTCCAATTAGGGTTTTTAACCAATATTGTGCATCCAATAGGTGTATTTGTGTCATTGGAGGAACATTTAGGTCATTTTCGTCCTCCCTAGGCTTATTCTTGTCCAATTAGAATTTTTAAGCAATCTTGTGCTTCCAATAAGTTCATTTGTGTCATTGGATGAACATTTAGGTCATTTTCGTCCTCCCTAGAAATTTCTTGTCCAATTAGGGTTTTTAACCAATCTTGTGCATCCAATAGGTGTGTTTGTGTCATTGGATGAACATTTAGGTCATTTTCGTCCTCTCTAGTCTTATTCTTGTCCAATTAGGGTTTTAAGCCAATCTTGTGCATCCAATAGGTGTGTTTGTGTCATTGGATTAACATTTAGGTCATTTTCGTCCTACCTAGGCTTATTCTTGTCCAATTAGGGTTTCTAACCAATCTTGTGCATCCAATAGGTGTGTTTGTGTCATTGGATGAAAATTATGTCATTTTCGTCCTCCCTAGTCTTATTCTTGTCCAATTAGGGTTTTAAGCCAATCTTGTGCATCCAATAGGTGTGTTTGTGTCTTTGGACGAACATTTAGGTCATTTTCGTCCTCCCTAGGCTTATTCTTGTCCAATTAGGGTTTTTAAGCAATCTTGTGCATCCAATAAGTTCATTTGTGTCATTGGATGAACATTTAGGTCATTTTCGTCCTCCCTAGGCTTATTCTTGTCCAATTAGGGTTTTTAACCAATCTTGTGCATCCAATAAGTTCATTTGTGTCATTGGATGAACATTTAGGTCATTTTCGTCCTCCCTAGGCTTATTCTTGTCCAATTAGCGTTTTTAACCAATCTTGTGCATCCAATAGGTGTGTTTGTGTCATTGGATGCACATTTAGGTCAGTTTCGTCCTCCCTAGGCTTATTCTTGTCCAATTAGGGTTTCTAACGAATCTTGTGCATCCAATAGGTGTATTTGTGTCATTGGATGGACATTTAGGTCATTTTCGTCCTCCCTAGGCTTATTCTTGTCCAATTAGGGTTTTTAAGCAATCTTGTGCATCCAATAAGTTCATTTGTGTCATTGGATGAACATTTAGGTCACTTTCGTCTTCCCTAGGCTTATTCTTGTCCAATTAGGGTTTTTAAGCAATCTTGTGCATCCAATAAGTTCATTTGTGTCATTGGATGAACATTTAGGTCATTTTCGTCCTTCCTAGGCTTATTCTTGTCCAATTAGGGTTTTTAACCAATCTTGTGCATCCAATAGGTGTGTTTGTGTCATTGGATGAACATTTACGTCATTTTCGTCCTCCCTAGGCTTATTCTTGTCCAATTAGGGTTTTTAACCAATCTTGTGCATCCAATAAGTTCATTTGTGTCATTGGATTAACATTTAGGTCATTTTCGTCCTTCCTAGGCTTATTCTTGTCCAATTAGGGTTTCTAACCAATCTTGTGCATCCAATAGGTGTGTTTGTGTCATTGGATGAACATTTAGGTTATTTTCGTCCTCCCTAGTCTTATTCTTGTCCAATTAAGGTTTTAAGCAATCTTGTGCATCCAATAAGTTCATTTGTGTTATTGGATGAATATTTAGGTCATTTTCATCCTCCCTAGGCTTATTCTTGTCCAATTAGGGTTTCTAACCAATCTTGTGCATCCAATAGGTGTGTTTGTGTCATTGGATGAACATTTAGGTCATTTTCGTCCTCCCTATGCTTATTCTTGTCCAATTAGGGTTTTTAACCAATCTTGTGCATCTAATAGGTGTGTTTGTGACATTGGATGAACATTTAGGTCTTTTTCGTCCTCCCTAGGCTTATTCTTGTCCAATTAGGGTTTTTAACCAATCTTGTGCATCCAATAGGTGTGTTTGTGACATTGGATGAACATTTAGGTCTTTTTCGTCCTCTCTAGGCTTATTCTTGTCCCATTAGGGTTTTTAACAAATCTTGTGCATCCAATAAGTTCAATTGTGTCATTGGATGAACATTTAGGTCATTTTCGTCCTCCCTAGGCTTATTCTTGTCCAATTACGGTTTTTAACCAATCTAGTGCATCCAATAGCTGTGTTTGTGTCATTGGATGAACATTTAGGTCATTTTCGTCCTCCCTAGGCTTATTCTTGTCCAATTAGGGTTTCTAACCAATCTTGTGCATCCAATAGGTGTGTTTAGTCATTTGATGAACATTTAGGTTATTTTCGTCCTCCCTAGGCTTATTCTTGTCCAATTAGGGGTTTTAACCAATCTTGTGCATCCAATAAGTTCATTTGTGTCATTGGATGAACATTTAGGTCATTTTCGTCCTCCCTAGGCTTATTCTTGTCTAATTAGGATTTTTAACCAATCTTGTGCATCCAATAGGTGTGTTTGTGTCATTGGATGAACATTTAGGTCATTTTCGTCCTCCCTAGGCTTATTCTTGTCCAATTAGGGTTTTTAACCAATCTTGTGCATCCAATAAGTTCATTTGTGTCATTGGATTAACATTTAGGTCATTTTCGTCCTTCCTAGGCTTATTCTTGTCCAATTAGGGTTTCTAACCAATCTTGTGCATCCAATAGGTCTGTTTGTGTCATTGGATGAACATTTAAGTCATTTTCGTCCTCCCTAGGCTTATTCTTGTCCAATTAGGGTTTTTAACCAATCTTGTGCATCCAATAAGTTCATTTGTGTCATTGGATTAACATTTAGGTCATTTTCGTCCTTCCTAGGCTTATTCTTGTCCAATTAGGGTTTCTAACCAATCTTGTGCATCCAATAGGTGTGTTTTTGTCATTGGATGAACATTTAGGTCATTTTCGTCATCCCTAGGCTTATTCTCTTCCAATTAGGGTTTTTAACCAATCTTGTGCATCCAAAAAGTTCATTTGTGTCATTGGATGAACATTTAGGTCATTTTCGTCCTCCCTAGGCTTATTCTTGTCCAATTAGGGTTTTTAACCAATCTTGTGCATCCAATAGGTGTGTTTGTGTCATTGGATGAACATTTAGGTCATTTTCGTCCTCCCTAGGCTTATTCTTGTCCAATTAGGGTATTTAACCAATCTTGTGCATCCAATAAGTTCATTTGTGTCATTGGATGAACATTTAGGTCATTTTCGTCCTCCCTAGGCTTATTCTTGTCCAACTAGGGTGTTAAGCAATCTTGTGCATCCAATAAGTTCATTTGTGTCATTGGATTAACATTTAGGTCATTTTCGTCCTCCCTAGGCTTATTCTTGTCCAATTAGGGTTTTTAACCAATCTTGTGCATCCAATAGGTGTGTTTGTGTCATTGGATGAACATTTAGGTCATTTTCGTCCTCCCTAGGCTTATTCTTGTCCAATTAGGGTTTCTAACCAATCTTGTGCATCCAATAGGTGTGTTTGTGTCATTGGATGAACATTTAGGTCATTTTCGTCCTCCCTAGGCTTATTCTTGTCCAATTAGGGTTTCTAAACAATCTTGTGAACCCAATAGGTGTGTTTGTGTCATTGGATGAACATTTAGGTCATTTTCGTCCTCCCTAGGCTTATTCTTGTCCAATTAGGGTTTTTAACCAATCTTGTGCATCCAATAAGTTCATTTGTGTCATTGGATTAACATTTAGGTCATTTTCGTCCTTCCTAGGCTTATTCTTGTCCAATTAGGGTTTCTAACCAATCTTGTGCATCCAATAGGTGTGTTTGTGTCATTGGATGAACATTTAGGTCATTTTCGTCCTCCCTAGTCTTATTCTTGTCCAATTAGGGTTTTAAGCAATCTTGTGCGTCCAATAAGTTCATTTATGTCATTGGATGAACATTTAGGTCATTTTCGTCCTTCATTGGCTTATTCTTGTCCAATTAGGGTTTCTAACCAATCTTGTGCATCCAATAGGTGTGTTTGTGTCATTGGATTAACATTTAGGTCATTTTCGTCCTCCCTAGGCTTATTCTTGTCCAATTAGGGTTTTTAACCAATCTTGTGCATCCAATAAGTTCATTTATGTCATTCGATTAACATTTAGCTCATTTTTGTCCTCCCTAGGCTTATTCTTGTCCAATTAGGGTTTTTAACCAATCTTGTGCATCCAATAGGTGTGTTTGTGTCATTGGATGAACATTTAGGTCATTTTCGTCCTCCCTAGGCTTATTCTTGTCCAATTAGGGTTTCTAACCAATCTTGTGCATCCAATAGGTGTGTTTGTGTCATTGGATGAACATTTAGGTCATTTTCGTCCTCCCTATGCTTACTCTTGTCTAATTAGGGTTTTTAACCAATCTTGGGCATCCAATAGGTGTGTTTGTGTCATTGGATGAACATTTAGGTCATTTTCTTCCTCCCTAGGCTTATTCTTGTCCAATTAGGGTTTTTAACCAATCTTGTGTATCCAATAAGTTCATTTGTGTCATTGGGTGAACATTTAGGTCATTTTCGTCCTCCCAAGGCTTATTCTTGTCCAATTACGGTTTTTAACCAATCTTGTGCATCCAATAAGTTCATTTGTGTCATTGGATTAACATTTAGGTCATTTTCGTCCTCCCTAGGCTTATTCTTGTCAAATTAGGGTTTCTAACCAATCGTGTGCATCCAATAGGTGTGTTTGTGTCATTGGATGAACATTTAGGTCATTTTCGTCCTCCCTAGGCTTATTCTTGTCCAATTACAGTTTCTAACCAATCTTGTGCATCCAATAGGTGTGTTTGTGTCATTGGATGAACATTTAGGTCATTTTCGTCCTCCCTAGGCTTATTCTTGTCCAATTAGGGTTTTTAACCAATCTTGTGCATCCAATAAGTTCATTTGTATCATTGGATTAACATTTAGGTCATTTTCGTCCTTCCTAGGCTTATTCTTGTCCAATTAGGGTTTCTAACCAATCTTGTGCATCCAATAGGTGTGTTTGTGTCATTGGATGAACATTTAGGACATTTTCGTCCTCCCTAGGCTTATTTTTGTCCAATTAGGGGTTTTAACCAATCTTGTTCATCCAATAAGTTCATTTGTGTCATTGGATGAACATTTAGGTCATTTTCGTCCTCCCAAGGCTTATTCTTGTCCAATTAGGGTTTCTAACCAATCTTGTGCATCCAATAGGTGTGTTTGTGTCATTGGATGAACATTTAGGTCATTTTTGCCTCCCTATGCTTATTCTTGTCCAATTAGGGTTTTTAACCAATCTTGTGCATCCAATAGGTGTGTTTGTGTCATTGGATGAACATTTAGGTCATTTTCGTCCTCCCTAGGCTTATTCTTGTCCAATTAGGGTTTCTAACCAATCTTGTGCATCCAATAGGTGTGTTTGTGTCATTGGATGAACATTTAGGTCATTTTCGTCCTCCCTATGCTTATTCTTATCCAATTAGGATTTTTAACCAATCTTGTGCATCCAATAGGTGTGTTTGTGTCATTGGATGAACATTTACGTCATTTTCGTCCTCCCTAGGCTTATTCTTGTCCAATTAGGGTTTTTAACCAATCTTGTGCATCCAATAGGTGTGTTTGTGTCATTGGATGAACATTTAGGTCATTTTCGTCCTCCCTAGGCTTATTCTTGTCCAATTAGGGTTTCTAACCAATCTTGTGCATCCAATAAGTTCATTTGTGTCATTTGATGAACATTTAGGTCATTTTCGTCCTCCCTAGGCTTATTCTTGTCCAATTAGGGTTTTTAACCAATCTTGTGCATCCAATAAGTTCATTTGTGTCATTGGACGAACATTTAGGTCATTTTCGTCCTCCCTAGGCTTATTCTTGCCCAATTAGGGTTTTTAACTAATCTTGTGCATCCAATAAGTTCATTTGTGTCATTGGACGAACATTTAGGTCATTTTCGTCATCCCTAGGCTTATTCTTGTCCAATTAGGGTTTCTAACCAATCTTGTGCATCCAATAGGTGTGTTTGTGTCATTGGATGAACATTTAGGTCATTTTCGTCCTCCCTAGGCTTATTCTTGTCCAATTAGGGTTTTTAACCAATCTTGTGCATCCAATAAGTTCATTTGTGTCATTGGGTGAACATTTAGGTCATTTTCGTCCTCCCCAGGCTTATTCTTGTCCAATTAGGGTTTCTAACCAATCTTGTGCATCCAATAGGTGTGTTTAGTCATTTGATGAACATTTAGGTTATTTTCGTCCTCCCTAGGCTTATTCTTGTCCAATTAGGAGTTTTAACCAATCTTGTGCATCCAATAAGTTCATTTGTGTCATTGGATGAACATTTAGGTCATTTTCGTCCTCCCTAGGCTTATTCTTGTCTAATTAGGGTTTTTAACCAATCTTGTGCATCCAATAGGTGTGTTTGTGTCATTGGATGAACATTTAGGTCATTTTCGTCCTCCCTAGGCTTATTCTTGTCCAATTAGGGTTTTTAACCAATCTTGTGCATCCAATAAGTTCATTTGTGTCATTGGATTAACATTTAGGTCATTTTCGTCCTTCCTAGGCTTATTCTTGTCCAATTAGGGTTTCTAACCAATCTTGTGCATCCAATAGGTGTGTTTGTGTCATTGGATGAACATTTAGGTCATTTTCGTCCTCCCTAGTCTTAATCTTGTCCAATTAGGGTTTAAGCAATCTTGTGCGTCCAATAAGTTCATTTGTGTCATTGGATGAACATTTAGGTCATTTTCGTCCTTCCTAGGCTTATTCTTGTCCCATTACGGTTTCTAACCAATCTTGTACATCCAATAGGTGTGTTTGTGTCATTGGATGAACATTTAGGTCATTTTCGTCCTCCCTAGGCTTATTCTTGTCCAATTAGGGTTTTTAACCAATCTTGTGCATCCAATAAGTTCATTTGTGTCATTGGATTAACATTTAGGTCATTTTCGTCCTTCCTAGGCTTATTCTTGTCCAATTAGGGTTTCTAACCAATCTTGTGCATCCAATAGGTGTGTTTGTGTCATTGGATGAACATTTAGGTCATTTTCGTCCTCCCTAGTCTTATTCTTGTCCAATTAGGGTTTTAAGCAATCTTGTGCGTCCAATAAGTTCATTTGTGTCATTGGAT
This sequence comes from Cicer pinnatifidum, assembly GCA_037974775.1. Classification (NCBI taxonomy): domain Eukaryota; kingdom Viridiplantae; phylum Streptophyta; class Magnoliopsida; order Fabales; family Fabaceae; genus Cicer; species Cicer pinnatifidum. Next base: position 107,190 of record JBBPBR010000454.1, read on the forward strand.
GAACATTTAGGTCATTCTCGTCCTTCATTGGCTTATTCTTGTCCAATTAGGGTTTCTGACCAATCTTGTGCATCCAATAGGTGTGTTTGTGTCATTGGATTAACATTTAGGTCATTTTCGTCCTCCCTAGGCTTATTCTTGTCCAATTAGGGTTTTTAACCAATCTTGTGCATCCAATAAGTTCATTTGTGTCATTGGATTAACATTTAGGTCATTTTCGTCCTTCCTAGGCTTATTCTTGTCCAATTAGGGTTTCTAACCAATCTTGTGCATCCAATAGGTGTGTTTGTGTCATTGGATGAACATTTAGGTCATTTTCGTCCTCCCTAGGTTTATTCTTGTCCAATTAGGGTTTTTAACCAATCTTGTGCATCCAATAAGTTCATTTGTGTCATTGGATGAACATTTAGGTCATTTTCGTCCTCCCAAGGCTTATTCTTGTCCAATTAGGGTTTCTAACCAATCTTGTGCATCCAATAGGTGTGTTTGTGTCATTGGATGAACATTTAGGTCATTTTCGTCCTCCCTAGGCTTATTCTTGTCCAATTAGGGTTTTTAACCAATCTTGTGCATCCAATAAGTTCATTTGTGTCATTGGATTAACATTTAGGTCATTTTCGTCCTTCCTAGGCTTATTCTTGTCCAATTAGGGTTTCTAACCAATCTTGTGCATCTAATAGGTGTGTTTGTGTCATTGGATGAACATTTAGGTCATTTTCGTCCTCATTAGTCTTATTCTTGTCCAATTAGGGTTTTAACCAATCTTGTGCATCCAATAAGTTCATTTGTGTCATTGGATTAACATTTAGGTCATTTTCGTCCTTCCTAGGCTTATTCTTGTCCAATTAGGGTTTCTAACCAATCTTGTGCATCCAATAGGTGTGTTTGTGTCATTGGATGAATATTTAGGTTATTTTCGTCCTCCCTAGTCTTATTCTTGTCCAATTAGGGTTTTAAGCAATCTTGTGCATCCAATAAGTTCATTTGTGTCATTGGATGAATATTTTGGTCATTTTCATCCTCCATAGGCTTATTCTTGTCCAATTAGGGTTTCTAACCAATCTTGTGCATCCAATAGGTGTGTTTGTGTCATTGGACGAACATTTAGGTCATTTTCGTCCTCCCTATGCTTATTCTTGTCCAATTAGGGTTTTTAACCAATCTTGTGCATCTAATAGGTGTGTTTGTGACATTGGACGAACATTTAGGTCATTTTCGTCCTCCCTATGCTTATTCTTGTCCAATTAGGGTTTTTAACCAATCTTGTGCATCTAATAGGTGTGTTTGTGTCATTGGATGAACATTTAGGTCATTTTCGTCCTCCCTAGGCTTATTCATGTCCAATTATGGTTTTTAACCAATCTTGTGCATCCAATAAGTTCATTTGTGTCATTGGATTAACATTTAGGTCATTTTCGTCCTTCCTAGGCTTATTCTTGTCCAATTAGGGTTTCTAACCAATCTTGTGCATCCAATAGGTGTGTTTGTGTCGTTGGATGAATATTTAGGTTATTTTCGTCCTCCCTAGTCTTATTCTTGTCCAATTAGGGTTTTAAGCAATCGTGTGCATCCAATAAGTTCATTTGTGTCATTGGGTGAATATTTTGGTCATTTTCATCCTCCCTAGGCTTATTCTTGTCTAATTGGGGTTTTTAACCAATCTTGTGCATCCAATAGGTGTGTTTATGTCATTGGATGAACATTTAGGTCATTTTCGTCCTCCCTAGGCTTATTCTTGTCCAATTAGGGTTTTTAACCAATCTTGTGCATCCAATAAGTTCATTTGTGTCATTGGATTAACATTTAGGTCATTTTCGTCCTTCCTAGCCTTATTCTTGTCCAATTAGGGTTTCTAACCAATCTTGTGCATCCAATAGGTGTGTTTGTGTCATTGGATTAATATTTAGGTTATTTTCGTCCTCCCTAGTCTTATTCTTGTCCAATTAGGGTTTTAAGCAATCTTGTGCATCCAATAAGTTCATTTGTGTCATTGGATGAATATTTTGGTCATTTTCATCCTCCCTAGGCTTATTCTTGTCTAATTGGGGTTTTTAACCAATCTTGTGCATCCAATAGGTGTGTTTATGTCATTGGATGAACATTTAGGTCATTTTCGTCCTCCCTAGGCTTATTCTTGTCCAATTAGGGTTTTTAACCAATCTTGTGCATCCAATAAGTTCATTTGTGTCATTGGATTAACATTTAGGTCATTTTCGTCCTTCCTAGGCTTATTCTTGTCCAATTAGGGTTTGTAACCAATCTTGTGCATCCAATAGGTGTGTTTGTGTCATTGGATGAATATTTAGGTTATTTTCGTCCTCCCTAGTCTTATTCTTGTCCAATTAGGGTTTTAAGCAATCTTGTGCATCCAATAAGTTCATTTGTGTCATTGGATGAATATTTTGGTCATTTTCATCCTCCATAGGCTTATTCTTGTCCAATTAGGGTTTCTAACCAATCTTGTGCATCCAATAGGTGTGTTTGTGTCATTGGACGAACATTTAGGTCATTTTCGTCCTCCCTATGCTTATTCTTGTCCAATTAGGGTTTTTAACCAATCTTGTGCATCTAATAGGTGTGTTTGTGACATTGGACGAACATTTAGGTCATTTTCGTCCTCCCTATGCTTATTCTTGTCCAATTAGGGTTTTTAACCAATCTTGTGCATCTAATAGGTGTGTTTGTGTCATTGGATGAACATTTAGGTCATTTTCGTCCTCCCTAGGCTTATTCTTGTCCAATTAGGGTTTTTAAGCAATCTTGTGCATCCAATAGGTGTGTTTGTGTCATTGGATGAACATTTAGGTCAGTTTCGTCCTCCCTAAGCTTATTCTTGTCCAATTAGGGTTTTTAAGCAATCTTGTGCATCCAATAAGTTCATTTGTGTCATTGGATGAACATTTAGGTCATTTTCGTCCTCCCTAGGCTTATTCTTGTCCAATTAGGGTTTTTAACCTATCTTGTGCATCCAATAGGTGTATTTGTGTCATTGGATGAACATTTAGGTCATTTTCGTCCTCCCTAGGCTTATTCTTGTCCAGTTAATGTTTTTAACCAATCTTGTGCATCCAATAAGTTCATTTGTGTCATTGGATGAACATTTAGGTCATTTTCGTCCTCCCTAGGCTTATTCTTGTCCAATTAGGGTTTTTAACCAATCTTGTGCATCCAATAGGTCTGTTTGTGTCATTGGATGAACATTTAGGTCATTTTCGTCCTCCCTAGGCTTATTCTTGTCCAATTAGGGTTTCTAACCAATCTTGTGCATCCAATAGGTGTGTTTAGTCATTTGATGAACATTTAAGTTATTTTCGTCCTCCCTTGGCTTATTCTTGTCCAATTAGGGTTTTTAACCAATCTTGTGCATCCAATAAGTTCATTTGTGTCATTGGATGAACATTTAGGTCATTTTCGTCCTCCCTAGGCTTATTCTTGTCCAATTAGGGTTTTTAACCAATCTTGTGCATCGAATAAGTTCATTTGTGTCATTGGATGAACAATTAGGTCATTTTCGTCCACCCTAGGCTTATTCTTGTCCAATTAGGGTTTTTAACCAATCTTGTGCATCCAATAAGTTCATTTGTGTCATTGGATGAACATTTAGGTTATTTTCGTCCTCCCTAGGCTTATTCTTGTCCAATTAGGGTTTTTAACCAATCTTGTGCATCCTATAAGTTCATTTGTGTCATTGGATTAACATTTAGGTCATTTTCGTCCTCCATAGGCTTATTCTTGTCCAATTAGGGTTTCTTACCAATCTTGTGCATCCAATAGGTGTGTTTGTGTCATTGGATGAACATTTAGGTCATTTTCGTCCTCCCTAGGCTTATTCTTGTCCAATTAGGGTTTTTAACCAATCTTGTGCATCCAATAAGTTCATTTGTGTCATTGGATGAACATTTAGGTCATTTTCATCCTCCCTAGGCTTATTCCTGTCCAATTAGGGTTTTTAACCAAGCTTGTGCATCCAATAAGTTCATTTGTGTCATTGGATTAACAATTAGGTCATTTTTGTACTCCCTAGGCTTATTCCTTTCCAATTAGGGTTTTTAACCAATCTTGTGCATCCAATAGGTGTGTTTGTGTCATTGGATGAACATTTAGGTCATTTTCGTCCTCCCTAGGCTTATTCTTGTCCAATTAGGGTTTCTAACCAATCTTGTGCATCCAATAGGTGTGTTTGTGTCATTGGATGAACATTGAGGTCATTTTCGTCCTCCCTAGGCTTATTCTTGTCCAATTAGTGTTTTTAACCAATATTGTGCATCCAATAAGTTCATTTGTGTCATTGGATTAACATTTAGGTCATTTTCGTCCTCCCTAGGCTTATTCTTGTCCAATTAGGGTTTCTAACCAATCTAGTGCATCCAATAGGTGTGTTTGTGTCATTGGATGAACATTTAGGTCATTTTCGTCCTCCCTAAGCTTATTCTTGTCCAATTAGGGTTTCTAACCAATCTTGTGCATCCAATAGGTGTGTTTGTGTCATTGGATGAACATTTAGGTTATTTTCGTCCTCCCTAGTCTTATTCTTGTCCAATTAGGGTTTTAAGCAATCTTGTGCATCCAATAAGTTCATTTGTGTCATTGGATGAATATTTAGGTCATTTTCATCCTCCCTAGGGTTATTCTTCTCCAATTAGGGTTTCTAACCAATCTTGTGAATCCAATAGGTGTGTTTGTGTCATTGGATGAACATTTAGGTCATTTTCGTCCTCCCTAGTCTTATTCTTGTCCAATTAGGGTTTTTAACCAATCTTGTGCATCCAATAGGTGTGTTTGTGTCATTGGATGAACATTTAGTTCATTTTCGTCCTCCCTAGGCTTATTCTTGTCCAATTAGGGTTTTTAACCATTCTTGTGCATCCAATAAGTTCATTTGTGTCATTGGGTGAACATTTAGGTCATTTTCGTCCTCCCTAGGCTTATTCTTGTCCAATTAGGGTTTCTAACCAATCTTGTGCATCCAATAGGTGTGTTTAGTCATTTGATGAACATTTAGGTTATTTTCGTCGTCCCTAGGCTTATTCTTGTCCAATTAGGGTTTTTAACCAATCTTGTGCATCCAATAAGTTCATTTGTGTCATTGGATTAACATTTAGGTCATTTTCGTCCTCCCTAGGCTTATTCTTGTCCAATTAGGGTTTCTAACCAATCTTGAGCATCCAGTAGGTGTGTTTGTGTCATTGGATGAACATTTAGGTCATTTTCATCCTCCCAAGGCTTATTCTTGTCTAATTAGGGTTTTTAACCAATCTTGTGCATCCAATAAGTTCATTTGTGTCATTGGATTACTATTTAGGTCATTTTCGTCCTCCCTAGGCTTATTCTTGTCCAATTAGGGTTTCTAACCAATCTTGTGCATCCAATAGGTGTGTTTGTGTCATTGGATGAACATTTAGGTCATTTTCGTCCTCCCTAGGCTTATTCTTGTCCAATTAGGGTTTTTAACCAATCTTGTGCATCCAATATGTTTATTTGTGTCATTGGGTGAACATTTAGGTCATTTTCGTCCTCCCTAGGCTTATTCTTGTCCAATTAGGGTTTCTAACCAATCTTGTTTATCCAATAGGTGTGTTTGTGTCATTGGATGAACATTTAAGTCATTTTCGTCCTCCCTAGGCTTATTCTTGTCCAATTAGGGTTTCTAACCAATCTTGTGCATCCAATAGGTGTGTTTGTGTCATTGGATGAACATTTAGGTCATTTTCGTCCTCCCTAGGCTTATTCTTGTCCAATTAGGGTTTTTAACCAATCTTGTGCATCCAATAAGTTCATTTGTGTCATTGGGTGAACATTTAGGTCATTTTCGTCCTCCCCAGGCTTATTCTTGTCCAATTAGGGTTTCTAACCAATCTTGTGCATCCAATAGGTGTGTTTAGTCATTTGATGAACATTTAGGTTATTTTCGTCCTCCCTAGGCTTATTCTTGTCCAATTAGGAGTTTTAACCAATCTTGTGCATCCAATAAGTTCATTTGTGTCATTGGATGAACATTTAGGTCATTTTCGTCCTCCCTAGGCTTATTCTTGTCTAATTAGGGTTTTTAACCAATCTTGTGCATCCAATAGGTGTGTTTGTGTCATTGGATGAACATTTAGGTCATTTTCGTCCTCCCTAGGCTTATTCTTGTCCAATTAGGGTTTTTAACCAATCTTGTGCATCCAATAAGTTCATTTGTGTCATTGGATTAACATTTAGGTCATTTTCGTCCTTCCTAGGCTTATTCTTGTCCAATTAGGGTTTCTAACCAATCTTGTGCATCCAATAGGTGTGTTTGTGTCATTGGATGAACATTTAGGTCATTTTCGTCCTCCCTAGGCTTATTCTTGTCCAATTGGGGTTTTTAACTAATCTTGTGCATCCAATAAGTTCATTTGTGTCATTGGATTAACATTTAGGTCATTTTCGTCCTTCCTAGGCTTATTCTTGTCCAATTAGTGTTTCTAACCAATCTTGTGCATCCAATAGGTGTGTTTGTGTCATTGGATGAACATTTAGGTCATTTTCGTCCTCCCTAGGCTTATTCTTGTCCAATTAGGGTTTTTAACCAATCTTGTGCATCCAATAAGTTCATTTGTGTCATTGGATTAACATTTAGGTCATTTTCGTCCTTCCTAGGCTTATTCTTGTCCAATTAGGGTTTCTAACCAATCTTGTGCATCCAATAGGTGGGTTTGTGTCATTGGATGAACATTTAGGTCATTTTCGTCCTCCCTAGGCTTATTCTTGTCCAATTAGGGTTTTTAACCAATCTTGTGCATCCAATAAGTTCATTTGTGTCATTGGGTGAACATTTAGGTCATTTTCGTCCTCCCTGGGCTTATTCTTGTCCAATTAGGGTTTCTAACCAATCTTGTGCATCCAATAGGTGTGTTTAGTCATTTGATGAACATTTAGGTTATTTTCGTCCTCCCTAGGCTTATTCTTGTCCAATTAGGGTTTTTAACCAATCTTGTGCATCCAATAAGTTCATTTGTGTCATTGGATTAACATTTAGGTCATTTTCGTCCTTCCTAGGCTTATTCTTGTCCAATTAGGGTTTCTAACCAATCTTGTGCATCCAATAGGTGTGTTTGTGTCATTGGATGAACATTTAGGTCATTTTCGTCCTCCCAAGGCTTATTCTTGTCCAATTAGAGTTTTTAACCAATCTTGTGCATCCAATAAGTTCATTTGTGTCATTGGGTGAACATTTAGGTCATTTTCGTCCTCCCTAGGCTTATTCTTGTCCAATTAGGGTTTCTAACCAATCTTGTGCATCCAATAGGTGTGTTTAGTCATTTGATGAACATTTAGGTCATTTTCGTCCTACCTAGGCTTATTCTTGTCCAATTAGGGTTTTTAACCAATCTTGTGCATCCAATAAGTTCATTTGTGTCATTGGGTGAACATTTAGGTCATTTTCGTCCTCCCTAGGCTTATTCTTGTCCAATTAGGGTTTCTAACCAATCTTGTGCATCCAATAGGTGTGTTTGTGACATTGGATGAACATTTAGGTCTTTTTCGTCCTCCCTAGGCTTATTCTTGTCCCATTAGGGTTTTTAACAAATCTTGTGCATCCAATAAGTTCAATTGTGTCATTGGATGAACATTTAGGTCATTTTCGTCCTCCCTAGGCTTATTCTTGTCCAATTAGGGTTTTTAACCAATCTTGTGCATCCAATATGTTCGTTTGTGTCATTGGATGAACATTTAGGTCATTTTCGTCCTCCCTAGGCTTATTCTTGTCCAATTAGGGTTTCTAAACAATCTTGTGCATCCAATAGGTGTGTTTGTGTCATTGGATGAACATTTAGGTCATTTCCGTCCTCCCTAGGCTTATTCTTGTCCAATTAGGGTTTTAAGCAATCTTGTGCATCAAATAAGTTCATTTGTGTCATTGCATGAACATTTAGGTCATTTTCGTCCTCCCTAGGCTTATTCTTGTCCAATTAGGGTTTTTAACCAATCTTGTGCATCCAGTAAGTTCATTTGTGTCATTGGGTGAACATTTAGGTCATTTTCGTCCTCCCTAGGCTTATTCTTGTCCAATTAGGGTTTCTAACCAATCTTGTGCATCCAATAGGTGTGTTTAGTCATTTGATGAACATTTAGGTTATTTTCGTCCTCCCTAGGCTTATTCTTGTCCAATTAGGGGTTTTAACCAATCTTGTGCATCCAATAAGTTCATTTGTGTCATTGGATGAACATTTAGGTCATTTTCGTTCTCCCTAGGCTTATTCTTGTCTAATTAGGGTTTTTAAACAATCTTGTGCATCCAATAGGTGTGTTTGTGTCATTGGATGAACATTTAGGTCATTTTCGTCCTCCCTAGGCTTATTCTTGTCCAATAAGGGTTTTTAACCAATCTTGTGCATCCAATAAGTTCATTTATGTCATTGGATTAACATTTAGGTCATTTTCGTCCTTCCTAGGCTGATTCTTGTCCAATTAGGGTTTCTAACCAATCTTGTGCATCCAATAGGTGTGTTTGTGTCATTGGATGAACATTTAGGTTATTTTCGTCCTCCCTAGTCTTATTCTTGTCCAATTAGGGTTTTAAGCAATCTTGTGCATCCAATAAGTTCATTTGTGTCATTGGATGAATATTTAGGTCATTTTCATCCTCCCTAGGGTTATTCTTCTCCAATTAGGGTTTCTAACCAATCTTGTGAATCCAATAGGTGTGTTTGTGTCATTGGATGAACATTTAGGTCATTTTCGTCCTCCCTAGTCTTATTCTTGTCCAATTAGGGTTTTTAACCAATCTTGTGCATCCAATAGGTGTGTTTGTGTCATTGGATGAACATTTAGTTCATTTTCGTCCTCCCTAGGCTTATTCTTCTCCAATTAGGGTTTTTAACCAATCTTGTGCATCCAATAAGTTCATTTGTGTCATTGGATTAACATTTAGGTCATTTTCGTCCTCCCTAGGCTTATTCTTGTCCAATTAGGGTTTCTAACCAATCTTGTGCATCCAATAGGTGTGTTTGTGTAATTGGATGAACATTTAAGTCATTTTCGTCCTCCCTAGGCTTATTCTTGTCCAATTAAGGTTTCTAACCAATCTTGTGCATCCAATAGGTGTGTTTGTGTCATTGGATGAACATTTAGGTCATTTTCGTCCTTCCTAGGCTTATTCTTGTCCAATTAGGGTTCTAAGCAATCTTGTGCATCCAATAAGTTCATTTGTGTCATTGGATGAATATTTAGATCATTTTCATCCTCCCTAGGCTTATTCTTGTCCAATTAGGGTTTCTAACCAATCTTGTGCATCCAATAGGTGTGTTTGTGTCATTGGATGAACATTTAGGTCATTTTCGTCCTCCCTAGGCTTATTCTTGTCCAATTAGGGTTTTTAACCAATCTTGTGCCTCCAATAAGTTCATTTGTGTCATTCGATGAACATTTAGGTCATTTTCGTCCTTCCTAGACTTATTCTTGTCCAATTAGGGTTTTTAACCAATCTTGTGCATCCAATAAGTTCATTTGTGTCATTGGATGAACATTTAGGTCATTTTCGTCCTCCCTAGGCTTATTCTTGTCCAATTAGGGTTTTTAACCAATCTTGTGCATCCAATAAGTTCATTTGTGTCATTGTATGAACATTTAGGTCATTTTTGTCCACCCAAGGCTTATTCTTGTCCAATTAGGGTTTTTAACCAATCTTGTGCATCAATAAGTTCATTTGTGTCATTGGATAAACATTTAGGTTATTTTCGTCGACCCTAGGCTTATTCTTGTCCAATTAGGGTTTTTAACCAATCTTGTGCATCCAATAAGTTCATTTGTGTCATTGGATGAACATTTAGGTCCTTTTCGTCCTCCCAAGACTTATTCTTGTCCAATTAGGGTTTTTAACCAATCTTGTGCATCCAATAAGTTCATTTGTGTCATTGGATGAACATTTAGGTCATTTTCGTCCTCCCTAGGCTTATTCTTGTCCAATTATGGTTTTTAACCAATCTTGTGCATCCAATAAGTTCATTTGTGTCATTGGATGAACGTTTAGGTCATTTTCGTCCTCCCTAGGCTTATTCTTGTCCAATTAGGGTTTTTAACCAATCTTGTGCATCCAATAATTTCATTTGTGTCATTGGACGAACATTTAGGTCATTTTTGTCCTCCCTAGGCTTATTCTTGTCCAATTAGGGTTTTTAACCAATCTTGTGCATCCAATAAGTTCATTTGTGTCATTGGATGAACATTTAGGTCATTTTCGTCCTCCCTAGGCTTATTCTTGTCCAATTAGGGTTTTTAACCAATCTTGTGCATCCAATAAGTTCATTTGTGTCATTGGATGAACATTTAGGTCATTTTCGTCCACCCAAGGCTTATTCTTGTCCAATTAGGGTTTTTAACCAATCTTGTGCATCCAATAAGTTCATTTGTGTCATTGGATAAAAATTTAGGTCATTTTCGTCCTCCCTAGGCTTAATCTTGTCCAATTAGGGTTTTTAACCAATCTTGTGCATCCAATAAGTTCATTTGTGTCATTGGATGAACATTTAGGTCATTTTCGTCCTCCCTAGGCTTATTCTTGTCCAATTAGGGTTTTTAACCAATCTTGTGCATCCAATAAGTTCATTTGTGTCATTGGATGAACATTTAGGTCATTTTCGTCCTCCCAAGGCTTATTCTTGTCCAATTAGGGTTTTTAACCATCCATGTGCATCCAATAAGTTCATTTGTGTCATTGGATGAACATTTAGGTCATTTTCGTCCTCCTTAGGCATATTCTTGTCCAATTAGGGTTTTTAACCAATCTTGTGCATCCAATAGGTGTGTTTGTGTCATTGGATGAACATTTAGGTCATTTTCGTCCTCCCTAGGCTTATTCTTGTCCAATTAGGGTTTTTAACCAATCTTGTGCATCCAATAAGTTCATTTGTGTCATTGGATGAACATTTAGGTCATTTTCGTCCTCCCTAGGCTTATTCTTGTCCAATTAGGGTTTTTAACCAATCTTGTGCATCCAATAAGTTCATTTGTGTCATTGGATGAACATTTAGGTCATTTTCTTCCTCCCTAGGCTTATTCTTGTCCAATTAGGGTTTTGAAGCAATCTTGTGCATCCAATAAGTTCATTTGTGTCGTTGGATGAACATTTAGGTCATTTTTGTCCTCTCTAGGCTTATTCTTGTCCAATTAGGGTTTTTAACCAATCTTGTGCATCCAATAAGTTCATTTGTGTCATTGGATGAACATTTAGGTCATTTTCGTCCTCCCTAGGCTTATTCTTGTCCAATTAAGGTTTTTAACCAATCTTGTGCATCCAATAGGTGTGTTTGTGTCATTGGATGAACATTTAGGTCATTTTCGTCCTCCCTAGGCTTATTCTTGTCCAATTAGGGTTTTTAACCAATCTTGTGCATCCAATAAGTTCATTTGTGTCATTGGATGAACATTTAGGTCATTTTCGTCCTCCAAAGGCTTATTCTTGTCCAATTAGGGTTTTTAACCAATCTTGTGCATCCAATAGGTGTGTTTGTGTCATTGGATGAACATTTAGGTCATTTTCGTCCTCCCTAGTCTTATTCTTGTCCAATTAGGGTTTTAAGCATTCTTGTGCAATCAACGTGTGTGTTTGTGTCATTGGATGCACATTTTGGTCAATTTCGTCCTCCCTAGGCTTATTCCTGTCTAATTAGGGTTTTTAACCAATCTTGTGCATCCAATAAGTTCATTTGTGTCATTGGATGAACATTTAGGTCATTTTCGTCCACCCTAGGCTTATTCTTGTCCAATTAGGGTTTTTAAGCAATCTTATGCATCCAATAACTTCCTTTGTGTCATTGGATTAACATTTAAGTCATTTTCGTCCTCCTTAGGCTTATTCTTGTCCAATTATGATTTTTAACCAATCTTGTGCATTCAATAGGTGTGTTTGTGTCATTGGATGAACATTTAGGTCATTTTCGTCCTCCCTAGGCTTATTCTTGTCCAATTAGGGTTTTTAACCAATCTTGTGCATCCAATAAGTTCATTTGTGTCATTGGATGAACATTTAGGTCATTTTCGTCCTCCCTAGGCTTATTCTTGTCCAATTAGGGTTTCTAACCAATCTTGTGCATCCAATAGGTGTGTTTGTGTCATAAAATGAACATTTAGGTCATTTTCATCCTCCCTAGGCTTATTGTTGTCCAATTAGTGTTTTTAACCAATCTTGTGCATCCAATAGGTGTGTTTGTGTCATTGGATGAACATTTAGGTCATTTTCGTCCTCCCTAGTCTTATTCTTGTCCAATTAGGGTTTTTAACCAATCTTGTGCATCCAATAAGTTAATTTGTGTCATTGGATGAACATTTAGGTCATTTTCGTCCTCCCTATTCTTATTCTTGTCCAATTAGTGTTTTTAACCAATCTTGTGCATCCAATAGGTGTGTTTGTGTCATTGGATGAACATTTAGGTCATTTTCATCCTCCATAGGCTTATTCTTGTCCAATTAGGGTTTTTAACCAATCTAGTGCATCCAATAAGTTCATTGGTGTCATTGGGTGAACATTTAGGTCATTTTCGTCCTCCCTAGGCTTATTCTTGTTCAATTAGGGTTTCTAACCAATCTTGTGCATCCAATAAGTTCATTTGTGTCATTGGATTAACATTTAGGTCATTTTCGTCCTCCCTAGGCTTATTCTTGTCCAATTAGGGTTTCTAACCAATCTTGTGCATCCAATAGGTGTGTTTGTGTCATTGGATGAACATTTAGGTCATTTTCGTCCTCCCTAGTCTTATTCTTGTCCAATTAGGGTTTTTAACCAATCATGTGCATCCAATAAGTTCATTTGTGTCATTGGATGAACAATTAGGTCATTTTCGTCCACCCTAAGCTTATTCTTGTCCAATTAGGGTTTTTAACCAATCTTATGCATCCAATAAGTTCATTTGTGTCATTGGATGAACATTTAGGTCATTTTCGTCCTCCCTAGGCTTATTCTTGTCCAATTAGGGTTTCTAAACAATCTTGTGCATCCAATAGGTGTGTTTGTGTCATTGGATGAACATTTAGGTCATTTCCGTCCTCCCTAGGCTTATTCTTGTCCAATTAGGGTTTTAAGCAATCTTGTGCATCAAATAAGTTCATTTGTGTCATTGCATGAACATTTAGGTCATTTTCGTCCTCCCTAGGCTTATTCTTGTCCAATTAGGGTTTTTAACCAATCTTGTGCATCCAGTAAGTTCATTTGTGTCATTGGGTGAACATTTAGGTCATTTTCGTCCTCCCTAGGCTTATTCTTGTCCAATTAGGGTTTCTAACCAATCTTGTGCATCCAATAGGTGTGTTTAGTCATTTGATGAACATTTAGGTTATTTTCGTCCTCCCTAGGCTTATTCTTGTCCAATTAGGGGTTTTAACCAATCTTGTGTATCCAATAAGTTCATTTGTGTCATTGGATGAACATTTAGGTCATTTTCGTCCTCCCTAGGCTTATTCTTGTCTAATTAGGGTTTTTAACCAATCTTGTGCATCCAATAGGTGTGTTTGTGTCATTGGATGAACATTTAGGTCATTTTCGTCCTCCCTAGGCTTATTCTTGTCGAATTAGGGTTTTTAACCAATCTTGTGCATCCAATAAGTTCATTTGTGTCATTGGATTAACATTTAGGTCATTTTCGTCCTTCCTAGGCTTATTCTTGTCCAATTAGGGTTTCTAACCAATCTTGTGCATCCAATAGGTGTGTTTGTGTCATTGGATGAACATTTAGGTTATTTTCGTCCTCCCTAGTCTTATTCTTGTCCAATTAGGGTTTTAAGCAATCTTGTGCATCCAATAAGTTCATTTGTGTCATTGGATGAATATTTAGGTCATTTTCATCCTCCCTAGGGTTATTCTTCTCCAATTAGGGTTTCTAACCAATCTTGTGAATCCAATAGGTGTGTTTGTGTCATTGGATGAACATTTAGGTCATTTTCGTCCTTCCTAGACTTATTCTTGTCCAATTAGGGTTTTTAACCAATCTTGTGCATCCAATAAGTTCATTTGTGTCATTGGATGAACATTTAGGTCATTTTCGTCCTCCCTAGGCTTATTCTTGTCCAATTAGGGTTTTTAACCAATCTTGTGCATCCAATAAGTTCATTTGTATCATTGGATTAACATTTAGGTCATTTTCGTCCTTCCTAGGCTTATTCTTGTCCAATTAGGGTTTCTAACCAATCTTGTGCATCCAATAGGTGTGTTTGTGTCATTGGATGAACATTTATGTCATTTTCGTCCTCCCTAGGCTTATTCTTGTCCAATTAGGGTTTCTAACCAATCTTGTGCATCCAATAGGTGTGTTTGTGTCATTGGATGAACATTTAGGTCATTTTCGTCCTCCCTATGCTTATTCTTCTCCAATTAGGGTTTTTAACCAATCTTGTGCATCCAATAGGTGTGTTTGTGACATTGGATGATCATTTAGGTCTTTTTCGTCCTCCCTAGGCTTATTCTTGTCCCATTAGGGTTTTTAACAAATCTTGTGCATCCAATAAGTTCAATTGTGTCATTGGATGAACATTTAGGTCATTTTCGTCCACCATAGGCTTATTCTTGTCCAATTAGGGTTTTTAACCAATCTTGTGCATCCAATAGCTGTGTTTGTGTCATTGGATGAACATTTAGGTCATTTTCGTCCTCCCTAGGCTTATTCTTGTCCAATTAGGGTTTTAAGCAATCTTGTGCATCCAATAAGTTCATTTGTGTCATTGGATGAATATTTAGGTCATTTTCATCCTCCCTAGGCTTATTCTTGTCCAATTAGGGTTTCTAACCAATCTTGTGAATCCAATAGGTGTGTTTGTGTCGTTGGATGAACATTTAGGTCATTTTCGTCCTCCCTAGTCTTATTCTTGTCCAATTAGGGTTTTTAACCAATCTTGTGCATCCAATAAGTTCATTTGTGTCATTGGATGAACATTTAGGTCATTTTCGTCCTCCCTAGGCTTATTCTTGTCCAATTAGGGTTTTTAACCAATCTTGTGCATCCAATAGGTGTGTTTGTGTCATTGGATGAACATTTAGTTCATTTTCGTCCTCCCTAGGCTTATTCTAGTCCAATTAGGGTTTTTAACCATTCTTGTGCATCCAATAAGTTCATTTGTGTCATTGGGTGAACATTTAGGTCATTTTCGTCCTCCCTAGGCTTATTCTTGTCCAATTAGGGTTTCTAACCAATCTTGTGCATCCAATAGGTGTGTTTAGTCATTTGATGAACATTTAGGTTATTTTCGTCGTCCCTAGGCTTATTCTTGTCCAATTAGGGTTTTTAACCAATCTTGTGCATCCAATAAGTTCATTTGTGTCATTGGATTAACATTTAGGTCATTTTCGTCCTCCCTAGGCTTATTCTTGTCCAATTAGGGTTTCTAACAAATCTTGTGCATCCAATAGGTGTGTTTGTGTCATTGGATGAACATTTAGGTTATTTTCATCCTCCCTAGTCTTATTCTTGTCCAATTAGGGTTTTAAGCAATCTTGTGCATCCAATAAGTTCATTTGTGTCATTGGATGAATATTTAGGTCATTTTCATCCTCCCTAGGCTTATTCTTGTCCAATTAGGGTTTCTAACCAATCTTGTGCATCCAATAGGTGTGTTTGTGTCATTGGATGAACATTTAGGTCATTTTCGTCCTCCCTATGCTTATTCTTGTCCAATTAGGGTTTTTAACCAATCTTGTGCATCCAATAGGTGTGTTTGTGACATTGGATGAACATTTAGGTCTTTTTCGTCCTCCCTAGGCTTATTCTTGTCCAATTAGGGTTTTTAACCAATCTTGTGCATCCAATAAGTTCATTTGTGTCATTGGATGAACATTTAGGTCATTTTCGTCCTCCCTAGGCTTATTCTTGTCCAATTAGGGTTTTTAACCAATCTTGTGCATCCAATAGGTGTGTTTGTTTCATTTGAAGAACATTTAGGTCACTTTCGTCCACCCAAGGCTTATTCTTATCCAATTAGGGTTTTAAGCAATCATGTGCATCCAATAAGTTCATTTGTGTCATTGGATTAAGATTTAAGTCATTTTCGTCCTCCTTAGGCTTATTCTTGTCCAGTTAGGGTTTTTAACCAATCTTGTGCATCCAATAAGTTCATTTGTGTCATTGGATGAACATTTAGGTCATTTTCGTCCTCCCTAGGCTTATTCTTGTCCAATTAGGGTTTTTAACCAATCTTGTTCATCCAATAAGTTCATTTGTGTCATTGGATGAATAGTTATGTCATTTTCGTCCTCCCTAGACTTATTCTTGTCAAATTAGGGTTTCTAACCAATCTTGTGCATCCAATAGGTGTGTTTGTGTTATTGGATGAACATTTAGGTCATTTTCGTCCTCCCTAGTCTTATTCTTGTCCAATTAGGGTTTTAAGCAATCTTGTGCATCCAATAAGTTCATTTGTGTCATTGGATGAATAGTTAGGTCATTTTCGTCCTCCCTAGGCTTATTCTTGTCAAATTAGGGTTTCTAACCAATCGTGTGCATCCAATAGGTGTGTTTGTGTCATTGGATGAACATTTAGGTCATTTTCGTCCTCCCTAGGCTTATTCTTGTCCAATTAGGGTTTTTAACCAATCTTGTGCATCCAATAGGTGTGTTTGTGTCATTGGATGAACATTTAGTTCATTTTTGTCCTCCCTAGGCTTATTCTTGTCCAATTAGGGTTTTTAACCAATCTTGTGCATCCAATAAGTTCAATTGTGTCATTGGATGAACATTTAGGTCATTTTCGTCCTTCCTAGGCTTTTTCTTGTCCAATTACGGTTTTTAACCAATCTTGTGCATCCAATAAGTTCATTTGTCTCATTGGATGAACATTTAGGTCATTTTCGTCCTCGCTAGGCTTATTCTTGTCCAATTAGGGTTTTTAACCAATCTTGTGCATCCAATAAGTTCATTTGTGTCATTGGATTAACATTTAGGTCATTTTCGTCCTCCGTAGGCTTATTCTTGTCAAATTAGGGTTTCTAACCAATCTTGTGCATCCAATAGGTTTGTTTGGGACATTGGATGAACATTTAGGTCATTTTCGTCCTCCCTAGGCTTATTCTTGTCCCATTAGGGTTTTTAACCAATCTTGTGCATCCAATAAGTTCAATTGTGTCATTGGATGAACATTTAGGTCATTTTCGTCCTCCCTAGGCTTATTCTTGTCCAATTAGGGTTTCTAACTAATATTGTGCATCCAATAGGTGTGTTTGTGTCATTGGATGAACATTTAGGTCTTTTTCGTCCTCCCTAGGCTTATTCTTGTCCAATTAGGGTTTTTAACCAATCTTGTGCATCCAATAAGTTCATTTGTGTCATTGGGTGAACATTTAGGTCATTTTCGTCCTCCCTAGGCTTATTCTTGTCCAATTAGGGTTTCTAACCAATCTTGTGCATCCAATAGGTGTGTTTAGTCATTTGATGAACATTTAGGTCATTTTCGTCCTCCCTAGGCTTATTCCTGTCCAATTAGAGTTTTTAACCAATCTTGTGCATCCAATAGGTGTGTTTGTGTCATTGGATGAACATTTAGGTCATTTTCGTCATCCCTAGGCTTATTCTTGTCCAATTAGGGTTTTTAACCAATCTTGTGCATCCAATATGTTCATTTGTGTCATTGGATGAACATTTAGGTCATTTTCGTCCTCCCTATGCTTATTCTTGTCCAATTAGGGTTTTTAACCAATCTTGTGCATCCAATAGGTGTGTTTGTGTCATTGGATGAACATTTAGGTCACTTTCGTCCTCCCTAGGCTTATTCTTGTCCAATTAGGGTTTTTAACCAATCTTGTGCATCCAATAAGTTCATTTGTGTCATTGGGTGAACATTTAGGTCATTTTCGTCCTCCCTAGGCTTATTCTTGTCCAATTAGGGTTTCTAACCAATCTTGTGCATCCAATAGGTGTGTTTAGCTATTTGATGAACGTTTAGGTTATTTTCGTCGTCCCTAGGCTTATTCTTGTCCAATTAGGGTTTTTAACCAATCTTGTGAATCCAATAAGTTCATTTGTGTCATTGGATTAACATTTAGGTCATTTTCTTCCTCCCTAGGCTTATTCTTGTCCAATTAGGGTTTCTAACCAATCTTGTGCATCCAATAGGTGTGTTTGTGTCATTGGATGAACATTTAGGTCATTTTCGTCCTCCCTAGTCTTATTCTTGTCCAATTAGGGTTTCTAAACAATCTTGTGCATCCAATAGGTGTATTTGTGTCATTGGATGAACATTTAGGTCATTTTCGTCCTCCCTAGGCTTATTCTTGTCCAATTAGGGTTTTTAACCAATCTTGTGCAACCAATAAGTTCATTTGTGTCATTGGATTAACATTTAGGTCATTTTCGTCCTCCCTATGCTTATTCTTGTCCAATTAGGGTTTTTAACCAATCTTGTGCATCCAATAGGTGTGTTTGTGTCATTGGATGAACATTTAGGTCATTTTCGTCCTCCCTAGGCTTATTCTTGTCCAATTAGGGTTTTTAACCAATCTTGTGCATCCAATAAGTTCATTTGTGTCATTGGATGAATAGTTAGGTCATTTTCGTCCTCCCTAGGCTTATTCTTGTCCAATTAGGGTTTATAACCAATCTTGTGCATCCAATTGGTGTGTTTAGTCATTTGATGAACATTTAGGTTATTTTCGTCCTCCCTAGGCTTATTCTTGTCCAATTAGGGTTTTTAACCAATCTTGTGCATCCAATAAGTTCATTTGTGTCATTGGATTAACATTTAGGTCATTTTCGTCCTCCCTAGGCTTATTCTTGTCCAATTAGGGTTTCTAACCAATCTTGTGCATCCAATAGGTGTGTTTGTGTCATTGGATGAACATTTAGGTCATTTTCGTCCTCCCTAGGCTTATTCTTGTCCAATTAGGGTTTTTAACCAATCTTGTGCCTCCAATAAGTTCGTTTGTGTCATTGGATTAACATTTAGGTCATTTTCGTCCTTCCTAGGCTTATTCTTGACCAATTAGGGTTTTTAACCAATCTTGTGCATCCAATAAGTTCATTTGTGTCATTGGATTAACATTTAGGTCATTTTCGTCCTCCCTAGGCTTATTCTTGTCCAATTAGGGTTTCTAACCAATCTTGTGCATCCAATAGGTGTGTTTGTGTCATTGGATGGACATTTTGGTCATTTTCATCCTCCCTAGGCTTATTCTTGTCCAATTAGGGTTTTTAACCAATCTTGTGCATCCAATAAGTTCATTTGTGTCATTGGATGAACATTTAGGTCATTTTCGTCCTCCCTAGGCTTATTCTTGTCCAATTAGGGTTTTTAACCAATCTTGTGCATCCAATAGGTGTGTTTGTGTCATTGGATGAACATTTAGGTCACTTTTGTCCTCCCTAGGCTTATTCTTGTCCAATTAGGGTTTTTAACCAATCTTGTGCATCCAATAAGTTCATTTGTGTCATTGGATTAACATTTAGGTCATTTTCGTCCTTCCTAGGCTTATTCTTGTCCAATTAGGGTTTTTAACCAATCTTGTGCATCCAATAAGTGCATTTGTGTCATTGGATTAACATTTAGGTCATTTTCGTCCTTCCTAGGCTTATTCTTGTCCAATTAGGGTTTCTAACCAATCTTGTGCATCCAATAGGTGTGTTTGTGTCATTGGATGAACATTTAGGTTATTTTCGTCCTCCCTAGTCTTATTCTTTTCCAATTAGGGTTTTAAGCAATCTTGTGCATCCAATAAGTTCATTTGTGTCATTGGATGAATATTTAGGTCATTTTCATCCTCCCTAGGCTTATTCTTGTCCAATTAGGGTTTCTAACCAATCTTGTGCATCCAATAAGTTCATTTGTGTCATTGGATGAACATTTAGGTCATTTTCGTCCTCCCTAGGCTTATTCTTGTCCAATTAGGGTTTTTAACCAATCTTGTGCATCCAATAGGTGTGTTTGTGTCATTGGATGAACATTTAGGTCATTTTCGTCTTCCCTAGGCTTATTCTTGTCCAATTAGGATTTCTAACCAATCTTATGCATCCAATAGGTGTGTTTGTGTCATTGGATGATCATTTAGGTCATTTTCGTCCTCCCTAGGCTTATTCTTGTCTAATTAGGGTTTTTAAGCAATCTTGTGCATCCAAAAAGTTCATTTGTGTCATTGGATGAACATTTAGGTCATTTTCGTCCTCCCTAGGCTTATTCTTGTCCAATTAGGGTTTTTAACCAATCTTGTGCATCCAATAAGTTCATTTGTGTCATTGGATGAACATTTAGGTCATTCTCTTCCTCCCTAGGCTTATTCTTGTCCAATTAGGGTTTTTAAGCAATCTTGTGCATCCAATAAGTTCATTTGTGTCATTGGATGAACATTTAGGTCATTTTCGTCCTCCCTAGGCTTATTCTTGTCCAATTAGGGGTTTTAAGCAATCTTGTGCATCCAATAAGTTTATTTGTGTCATTGGATAAACATTTAGGTCATTTTCGTCCTCCCTAGTCTTATTCTTGTCCAATTAGGGTTTTTAACCAATCTTGTGCATCCAATAGGTGTGTTTGTGTCATTGGATGAACATTTAGGTCATTTTCGTCCTCCCTAGGCTTATTCTTGTCCAATTAGGGTTTTTAACCAATCTTGTGCATCCAATAAGTTCATTTGTGTCATTGGATGGACATTGAGGTCATTTTCGTCCTCCCTAGGCTTATTCTTGTCCAATTAGGGTTTCTAACCAATCTTGTGCATCCAATAGGTGTGTTTGTGTCATTGGATGAACATTTAGGTCATTTTCGTCCTCCCTAGGCTTATTCTTGTCCAATTAGGGTTTTTAACCAATCTTGTGCATCCAATATGTTTATTTGTGTCATTGGGTGAACATTTAGGTCATTTTCGTCCTCCCTAGGCTTATTCTTGTCCAATTAGGGTTTCTAACCAATCTTGTTTATCCAATAGGTGTGTTTGTGTCATTGGATGAACATTTAAGTCATTTTCGTCCTCCCTAGGCTTATTCTTGTCCAATTAGGGTTTCTAACCAATCTTGTGCATCCAATAGGTGTGTTTGTGTCATTGGATGAACATTTAGGTCATTTTCGTCCTCCCTAGGCTTATTCTTGTCCAATTAGGGTTTTTAACCAATCTTGTGCATCCAATAAGTTCATTTGTGTCATTGGGTGAACATTTAGGTCATTTTCGTCCTCCCCAGGCTTATTCTTGTCCAATTAGGGTTTCTAACCAATCTTGTGCATCCAATAGGTGTGTTTAGTCATTTGATGAACATTTAGGTTATTTTCGTCCTCCCTAGGCTTATTCTTGTCCAATTAGGAGTTTTAACCAATCTTGTGCATCCAATAAGTTCATTTGTGTCATTGGATGAACATTTAGGTCATTTTCGTCCTCCCTAGGCTTATTCTTGTCTAATTAGGGTTTTTAACCAATCTTGTGCATCCAATAGGTGTGTTTGTGTCATTGGATGAACATTTAGGTCATTTTCGTCCTCCCTAGGCTTATTCTTGTCCAATTAGGGTTTTTAACCAATCTTGTGCATCCAATAAGTTCATTTGTGTCATTGGATTAACATTTAGGTCATTTTCGTCCTTCCTAGGCTTATTCTTGTCCAATTAGGGTTTCTAACCAATCTTGTGCATCCAATAGGTGTGTTTGTGTCATTGGATGAACATTTAGGTCATTTTCGTCCTCCCTAGTCTTATTCTTGTCCAATTAGTGTTTGAAGCAATCTTGTGCATCCAATAAGTTCATTTGTGTCATTGGATTAACATTTAGGTCATTTTCGTCCTCCCTAGGCTTATTCTTGTCCAATTAGGGTTTTTAACCAATCATGTGCATCCAATAAGTTCATTTGTGTCATTGGATGAACAATTAGGTCATTTTCGTCCACCCTAAGCTTATTCTTGTCCAATTAGGGTTTTTAACCAATCTTATGCATCCAATAAGTTCATTTGTGTCATTGGATTAGGGTTTAGGGTTTAGGGTTTAGGGTGTGTTTGTGTCATTGGATGAACATTTAGGTCATTTTCGTCCTCCCTAGGCTTATTCTTGTCCAATTAGGGTTTTTAACCAATCTTGTGCATCCAATAAGTTCATTTGTGTCATTGGATTAACATTTAGGTCATTTTCGTCCTTCCTAGGCTTATTCTTGTCCAATTAGGGTTTCTAACCAATCTTGTGCATCCAATAGGTGTGTTTGTGTCATTGGATGAACATTTAGGTCATTTTCGTCCTCCCTAGTCTTATTCTTGTCCAATTAGGGTTTTAAGCAATCTTGTGCATCCAATAAGTTCATTTGTGTCATTGGATTTATATTTAGGTCATTTTCATCCTCCCTAGGCTTATTCTTGTCCAATTAGGGTTTCTAACCAATCTTGTGCATCCAATAGGTGTGTTTGTGTCATTGGATGAACATTTAGGTCATTTTCGTCCTCCCTAGGCTTATTCTTGTCCAATTAGGGTTTTTAACCAATCTTGTGCATCCAATAAGTTCATTTGTGTCATTGGATTAACATTTAGGTCAATTTCGTCCTTCCTAGGCTTATTCTTGTCCAATTAGGGTTTCTAACAAATCTTGTGCATCCAATAGGTGTTTTTGTGTCATTGGATGAACATTTAGGTCATTTTCGTCCTCCCTAGGCTTATTCTTGTCCAATTACGGTTTTTAACCAATCTTGTGCATCCAATAAGTTCATTTGTGTCATTGGATTAACATTTAGGTCATTTTCGTCCTTCCTAGGCTTATTCTTGTCCAATTAGGGTTTCTAACCAATCTTGTGCATCCAATAGGTGTGTTTGTGTCATTGGATGAACATTTAGGTCATTTTCGTCCTCCCTAGTCTTATTCTTGTCCAATTAGGGTTTTAAGCAATCTTGTGCATCCAATAAGTTCATTAGTGTCATTGGTTTAACATTTAGGTCATTTTCGTCCTCCCTAGTCTTATTCTTGTCCAATTAGGGTTTTAAGCCAATCTTGTGCATCCAATAGGTGTGTTCGTGTCATTTGATGAACATTTAGGTCATTTTCATCCTCCCAAGGCTTATTCTTATCCAATTAGGGTTTTAAGCAATCTTGTGCATCCAATAAGTTCATTTGTGTCATTGGATTAAGATTTAAGTCATTTTCGTCCTCCCTAGGCTTATTCTTGTCCAGTTAGGGTTTTTAACCAATCTTGTGCATCCAATAGGTGTGTTTGTGTCATTGGATGAACATTTAGGTCATTTTCGTCCTCTCTAGGCTTATTCTTGTCCAATTAGGGTTTTTAACCAATCTTGTGCATCCAATAGGTGTGTTTGTGTCATTGGATGAACATTTAGGTCATTTTCGTCCTCCCTAGGCTTATTCTTGTCCAATTAGGGTTTTTAACCAATCTTGTGCATCCAATAAGTTCATTTGTGTCATTGGATGTACATTTAGGTCATTTTCGTCCACCCTAGGCTTATTCTTGTCCAATTAGGGTTTTTATTAATCTTGTCCATCCAATAAGTTCATTTGTGTCATTGGATGAACATTTATGTCATTTTCGTCCTCCCAAGGCTTATTCTTGTCCAATTAGGGTTTTTAAACAAATCTTGTGCATCCAATAAGTTAATTTGTGACATTGGATGAACATTTAGGTCATTTTCGTCCTCCCTAGTCTTATTCTTGTCCAATTAGGGTTTTAAGCTATCTTGTGCATCCAATAAGTTCATTTGTGTCATTGGATGAACATTTAGGTTATTTTCGTCCTCCCTAGGCTTTTTATTGTCCAATTAGGGTTTTTAAGCAATCTTGTGCATCCAATAAGTTCATTTGTGTCATTGGATGAACATTTAGGTCATTTTCGTCCTCCCTAGGCTTATTCTTGTCCAATTAGGGTTTCTAACCAATCTTGTGCATCCAATAGGTGTGTTTGTGTCATTGGATGAACATTTAGGTCACTTTCGTCCTCCCTAGTCTTATTCTTGTCCAATTAGGGTTTTTAACAAATCTTGTGCATCCAATAAGTTCAATTGTGTCATTGGATGAACATTTAGGTCATTTTCGTCCTCCCTAGGCTTATTCTTGTCCAATTAGGGTTTTTAACCAATCTTGTGCATCCAATAGGTGTGTTTGTGTCATTGGATGAACATTTAGTTCATTTTCGTCCTCCCTAGGCTTATTCTTGTCCAATTAGGGTTTTTAACCATTCTTGTGCATCCAATAAGTTCATTTGTGTCATTGGGTGAACATTTAGGTCATTTTCGTCCTCCCTAGGCTTATTCTTGTCCAATTAGGGTTTCTAACCAATGTTGGGCATCCAATAGATGTGTTTGTGTCATTGGATGAACATTTAGGTCATTTTGTCCTCCCTAGGCTTATTCTTGTCCAATTAGGGTTTTTAACCAATCTTGTGCATCCAATAGGTGTGTTTGTGTCATTGGATGAACTTTTAGTTCATTTTCGTCCTCCCTAGGCTTATTCTTGTCCAATTAGGGTTTTTAACCATTCTTGTGCATCCAATAAGTTCATTTGTGTCATTGGGTGAACATTTAGGTCATTTTCGTCCTCCCTAGGCTTATTCTTGTCCAATTAGGATTTCTAACCAATCTTGTGCATCCAATAGGTGTGTTTGTGTCATTGGATGAACATTTAGGTTATTTTCGTCCTCCCTAGTCTTATTCTTGTCCAATTAGGGTTTTAAGAAATCTTGTGCATCCAATAAGTTCATTTGTGTCATTGGATGAATATTTAGGTCATTTTCATCCTCCCTAGGCTTATTCTTGTCCAATTAGGGTTTCTAACCAATCTTGTGCATCCAATAGGTGTGTTTGTGTCATTGGATGAACATTTAGGTCATTTTCGTCCTCCCTATGCTTATTCTTGTCCAATTAGGGTTTTTAACCAATCTTGTGCATCCAATAGGTATGTTTGTGTCATTGGTTGAACATTTAGGTCATTTTCGTCCTCCCTAGGCTTATTCTTGTCCAATTAGGGTTTTTAACCAATCTTGTGCATCCAATAAGTTCATTTGTGTCATTGGGTGAACATTTAGGTCATTTTCGTCCTCCCTAGGCTTATTCTTGTCCAATTAGGGTTTCTAACCAATCTTGTGCATCCAATAGGTGTGTTTAGTCATTTGATGAACATTTAGGTTATATTCGTCCTCCCTAGGCTTATTCTTGTCCAATTAGGGTTTTTAACCAATCTTGTGCATCCAATAGGTGTGTTTGTGTCATTGGATGAACATTTAGGTCATTTTCGTCCTCCCTAGGCTTATTCTTGTCCAATTAGGGTTTTTAACCAACCTTGTGCATCCAATAGGTGTGTTTGTGTCATTGGATGAACATTTAGGTCATTTTCGTCCTTCCTAGGCTTATTCTTGTCCAATTAGGGTTTTTAACCAACCTTGTGCATCCAATAGGTGTGTTTGTGTCATTGGATGAACATTTAGGTCATTTTCGTCCTTCCTAGGCTTATTCTTGTCGAATTAGGGTTTCTAAACAATCTTGTGCATCCAATAGGTGTGTTTGTGTCATTGGATGAACATTTAGGTCATTTTCGTCCTCCCTAGGCTTATTCTTGTCCAATTAGGGTTTCTAACCCATCTTGTGCATCCAATAGGTGTGTTTAGTCATTTGATGAACATTTAGGTTATTTTCGTCCTCCCTAGGCTTATTCTTGTCCAATTAGGGTTTTTAACCAATCTTGTGCATCCAATAAGTTCATTTGTGTTATTTGTTTTAACATTTAGGTCATTTTCGTCCTCCCTAGGCTTATTCTTGTCCAATTAGGGTTTCTAACCAATCTTGTGCATCCAATAGGTGTGTTTAGTCATTTGATGAACATTTAGGTTATTTTCGTCCTCCCTAGGCTTATTCTTGTCCAATTTGGGGTTTTAACCAATCTTGTGTATCCAATAAGTTCATTTGTGTCATTGGATGAACATTTAGGTCATTTTCGTCCTCCCTAGGCTTATTCTTGTCTAATTAGGGTTTTTAACCAATCTTGTGCATCCAATAGGTGTGTTTGTGTCATTGGATGAACATTTAGGTCATTTTCGTCCTCCCTAGGCTTATTCTTGTCGAATTAGGGTTTTTAACCAATGTTGTGCATCCAATAAGTTCATTTGTGTCATTGGATTAACATTTAGGTCATTTTCGTCCTTCCTAGGCTTATTCTTGTCCAATTAGGGTTTCTAACCAATCTTGTGCATCCAATAGGTGTGTTTGTGTCATTGGATGAACATTTAGGTTATTTTCGTCCTCCCTAGTCTTATTCTTGTCCAATTAGGGTTTTAAGCAATCTTGTGCATCCAATAAGTTCATTTGTGTCATTGGATGAATATTTAGGTCATTTTCATCCTCCCTAGGGTTATTCTTCTCCAATTAGGGTTTCTAACCAATCTTGTGAATCCAATAGGTGTGTTTGTGTCATTGGATGAACATTTAGGTCATTTTCGTCCTCCCTAGTCTTATTCTTGTCCAATTAGGGTTTTTAACCAATCTTGTGCATCCAATAGGTGTGTTTGTGTCATTGGATGAACATTTAGTTCATTTTCGTCCTCCCTAGGCTTATTCTTCTCCAATTAGGGTTTTTAACCAATCTTGTGCATCCAATAAGTTCATTTGTGTCATTGGATTAACATTTAGGTCATTTTCGTCCTCCCTAGGCTTATTCTTGTCCAATTAGGGTTTCTAACCAATCTTGTGCATCCAATAGGTGTGTTTGTGTAATTGGATGAACATTTAAGTCATTTTCGTCCTCCCTAGGCTTATTCTTGTCCAATTAAGGTTTCTAACCAATCTTGTGCATCCAATAGGTGTGTTTGTGTCATTGGATGAACATTTAGGTCATTTTCGTCCTTCCTAGGCTTATTCTTGTCCAATTAGGGTTCTAAGCAATCTTGTGCATCCAATAAGTTCATTTGTGTCATTGGATGAATATTTAGATCATTTTCATCCTCCCTAGGCTTATTCTTGTCCAATTAGGGTTTCTAACCAATCTTGTGCATCCAATAGGTGTGTTTGTGTCATTGGATGAACATTTAGGTCATTTTCGTCCTCCCTAGGCTTATTCTTGTCCAATTAGGGTTTTTAACCAATCTTGTGCCTCCAATAAGTTCATTTGTGTCATTCGATGAACATTTAGGTCATTTTCGTCCTTCCTAGACTTATTCTTGTCCAATTAGGGTTTTTAACCAATCTTGTGCATCCAATAAGTTCATTTGTGTCATTGGATGAACATTTAGGTCATTTTCGTCCTCCCTAGGCTTATTCTTGTCCAATTAGGGTTTTTAACCAATCTTGTGCATCCAATAGGTGTGTTTGTGTCATTGGACGAACATTTAGGTCACTTTCGTCCTCCCTAGGCTTATTCTTGTCCAATTAGGGTTTTTAACCAATCTTGTGCATCCAATAAGTTCATTTGTGTCATTGGATTAACATTTAGGTCATTTTCGTCCTTCCTAGGCTTATTCTTGTCCAATTAGGGTTTCTAACCAATCTTGTGCATCCAATAGGTGTGTTTGTGTCATTGGATGAACATTTAGGTCATTTTCGTCCTCCCTATGCTTATTCTTGTCCAATTAGGGTTTTTAACCAATCTTGTGCATCCAATAGGTGTGTTTGTGTCATTGGATGAACATTTAGGTCATTTTCGTCCTCCCTAGGCTTATTCTTTTCCAATTATGGTTTTTAACCAATCTTGTGCATCCAAAAGTTCATTTGTGTCATTGGATGATAGTTAGGTCATTTGCGTCCTCCCTAGGCTTATTCTTGTCAAATTAGGGTTTCTAACCAATCGTGTGCATCCAATAGGTGTGTTTGTGTCATTGGATGAACATTTAGGTCATTTTCGTCCTCCCTAGGCTTATTCTTGTCCAATTAGGGTTTTTAACCAATCTTGTGCATCCAATAGGTGTGTTTGTGTCATTGGATGAACATTTAGGTCATTATCGTCCTCCCTAGGCTTATTCTTGTCCAATTAGGGTTTCTAACCAATCTTGTGCATCCAATAGGTGTGTTTGTGTCATTGGATGAACATTTAGGTCATTTTCGTCCTCCCTAGGCTTATTCTTGTCCAATGAGGGTTTTTAACCAATCTTGTGCATCCAATAAGTTCATTTGTGTCATTGGATTAACATTTAGGTCATTTTCGTCCTCCCTAGGCTTATTCTTGTCCAATTAGGGTTTCTAACCAATCTTGTGCATCCAATAGGTGTGTTTGTGTCATTGGATGAACATTTAGGTCATTTTCGTCCTCCCTAGGCTTATTCTTGTCCAATTAGGGTTTTTAACCAATCTTGTGCCTCCAATAAGTTCATTTGTGTCATTGGATTAACATTTAGGTAATTTTCGTCCTTCCTAGGCTTATTCTTGACCAATTAGGGTTTTTAACCAATCTTGTGCATCAAATAAGTTCATTTGTGTCATTGGATTAACATTTAGGTCATTTTCGTCCTCCCTAGGCTTATTCTTGTCCAATTAGGGTTTCTAACCAATCTTGTGCATCCAATAGGTGTGTTTGTGTCATTGGATGAACATTTAGGTCATTTTCGTCCTCCCTAGGCTTATTCTTGTCCAATTAGGGTTTTTAACCAATCTTGTGCATCCAATAAGTTCATTTGTGTCATTGGATGAATAGTTAGGTCATTTTCGTCCTCCCTAGGCTTATTCTTGTCCAATTAGGGTTTCTAACCAATCGTGTGCATCCAATAGGTGTGTTTGTGTCGTTGGATGAACATTTAGGTCATTTTCGTCCTCCCTAGGCTTATTCTTGTCCAATTAGGGTTTTTAACCAATCTTGTGCATCCAATAAGTTCACTTGTTTCATTGGATGAACAGTTAGGTCATTTTCGTCCTCCCTAGGCTTATTCTTGTCAAATTAGGGTTTCTAACCAATCGTGTGCATCCAATAGGTGTATTTGTGTCATTGGATGAACATTTAGGTCATTTTCGTCCTCCCTAGGCTTATTCTTATCCAATTAGGGTTTTTAACCAATCTTGTGCATCCAATAAGTTCACTTGTGTCATTGGATGAATAGTTAGGTCATTTTCGTCCTCCCTAGGCTTATTCTTGTCAAATTAGGGTTTCTAACCAATCGTGTGCATCCAATAGGTGTGTTTGTGTCATTGGATGAACATTTAGGTCATTTTCGTCCTCCCTAGGCTTATTCTTGTCCAATTTGGGTTTCTAACCAATCTTGTGCATCCAATAGGTGTGTTTGTGTCATTGGACGAACATTTAGGTCATTTTCGTCCTCCCTAGTCTTATTCTTGTCCAATTAGGGTTTTTAACCAATCTTGTGCATCCAATAGGTGTGTTTGTGTCATTGGATGAACATTTAGGTCATTTTCGTCCTCCCTAGGCTTATTCTTGTCCAATTTGGGTTTCTAACCAATCTTGTGCATCCAATAGGTGTGTTTGTGTCATTGGATGAACATTTAGGTTATTTTCGTCCTCCCTAGTCTTATTCTTGTCCAATTAGGGTTTTAAGCAATCTTGTGCATCCAATAAGTTCATTTGTGTCATTGGATGAATAGTTAGGTCATTTTTGTCCTCCCTAGGCTTATTCTTGTCCAATTAGGGTTTTTAACCAATCTTGTGCATCCAATAGGTGTGTTTGTGTCATTGGATGAACATTTAGGTCATTTTCGTCCTCCCTAGGCTTATTCTTGTCCAATTAGGGTTTCTAACCAATCTTGTGTATCCAATAGGTGTGTTTGTGTCATTGGATGAACATTTAGGTCATTTTCGTCCTCCCTAGGCTTATTCTTGTCCAATTAGGGTTTTTTTAACCAATCTTGTGCATCCAATAAGTTCATTTGTGTCATTGGATTAATATTTAGGTCATTTTCGTCCTTCCTAGGCTTATTCTTGTCCAATTAGGGTTTTTAACCAATCTTGTGCATCCAATAAGTTCATTTGTGTCATTGGATTAACATTTAGGTCATTTTCGTCCTTCCTAGGCTTATTCTTGTCCAATTAGGGTTTCTAACCAATCTTGTGCATCCAATAGGTGTGTTTGTGTCATTGGATGAACATTTAGGTTATTTTCGTCCTCCCTAGTCTTATTCTTGTCCAATTAGGGTTTTAAGCAATCTTGTGCATCCAATAAGTTCTTTTGTGTCATTGGATGAATATTTAGGTCATTTTCATCCTCCCTAGGCTTATTCTTGTCCAATTAGGGTTTCTAACCAATCTTGTGCATCCAATAGGTGTGTTTGTGTCATTGGATGAACATTTAGGTCATTTTCGTCCTCCCTATGCTTATTCTTGTCCAATTAGGGTTTTTAACCAATCTTGTGCATCCAATAGGTATGTTTGTGACATTGGATGAACATTTAGGTCTTTTTCGTCCTCCCTAGGCTTATTCTTGTCCCATTAAGGTTTTTAACAAATCTTGTGCATCCAATAAGTTCAATTGTGTCATTGGATGAACATTTAGGTCATTTTCGTCCTCCCTAGGCTTATTCTTGTCCAATTAGGGTTTCTAACCAATCTTGTGAATCCAATAGGTGTGTTTGTGTCATTGGATGAACATTTAGGTCATTTTCGTCCTCCCTAGGCTGATTCTTGTCCAATTAGGGTTTTTAACCAATCTTGTGCATCCAATAAGTTCATTTGTATCATTGGATTAACATTTAGGTCATTTTCGTCCTTCCTAGGCTTATTCTTGTCCAATTAGGGTTTCTAACCAATCTTGTGCATCCAATAGGTGTGTTTGTGTCATTGGATGAACATTTATGTCATTTTCGTCCTCCCTAGGCTTGTTCTTGTCCAATTAGGGTTTTTAACCAATCTTGTGCATCCAATAAGTTCATTTGTGTCATTGGATTAACATTTAGGTCATTTTCGTCCTTCCTAGGCTTTTTCTTTTCCAATTAGGGTTTCTAACCAATCTTGTGCATCCAATAGGTGTGTTTGTGTCATTGGATGAACATTTAGGTTATTTTCGTCCTCCCTAGTCTTATTCTTGTCCAATTAGGGTTTTAAGCAATCTTGTGCATCCAATAAGTTCATTTGTGTCATTGGATGAATATTTAGGTCATTTTCATCCTCCCTAGGCTTATTCTTGTCCAATTAGGGTTTCTAACCAATCTTGTGCATCCAATAGGTGTGTTTGTGTCATTGGATGAACATTTAGGTCATTTTCGTCCTCCCTAGGCTTATTCTTGTCCACTTAGGGTTTCTAACCAATCTTGTGCATCCAATAGGTGTGTTTGTGTCATTGGATGAACATTTAGGTCATTTTCGTCCTCCCTATGCTTATTCTTGTCCAATTAGGGTTTTTAACCAATCTTGTGCGTCCAATAAGTTCATTTGTGTCATTGGATTAACATTTAGCTCATTTTCGTCCTCCCTAGGCTTATTCTTGTCCAATTAGGGTTTCTAACCAATCTTGTGCATCCAATAAGTTCATTTGTGTCATTGGATTAACATTTAGGTCATTTTCGTCCTCCCTAGGCTTATTCTTGTCCAATTAGGGTTTTTAACCAATCTTGTGCATCCAATAAGTTCATTTGTGTCATTGGATGAACATTTAGGTCATTTTCGTCCTCCCAAGGCTTATTCTTGTCCAATTAGGGTTATTAACCAATCTTGTGCATCCAATAGGTGTGTTTGTGTCATTGGATGAACATTTAGGTCATTTTCGTCCTCTCTAGGCTTATTCTTGTCCAATTAGGGTTTCTAACCAATCTTGTGCATCCAATAGGTGTGTTTGTGTCATTGGATGAACATTTAGGTCATTTTCGTCCTCCCTAGGCTTATTCTTGTCCAATTAGGGTTTTTAACCAATCTTATGCATCCAATAAGTTCATTTGTGTCATTGGGTGAACATTTAGGTCATTTTCATCCTCCCTAGGCATATTCATGTCCAATTAGGGTTTTTAACCAATCTTGTGCATCCAATAAGTTCATTTGTGTCATTGGATTAACATTTAGGTCATTTTCGTCCTTCCTAGGCTTATTCTTGTCCAATTAGGGTTTCTAACCAATCTTGTGCATCCAATAGGTGTGTTTGTGTCATTGGATGAACATTTAGGTCATTTTCGTCCTCATTAGTCTTATTCTTGTCCAATTAGGGTTTTAACCAATCTTGTGCATCCAATAAGTTCATTTGTGTCATTGGATGAATAGTTAAGTAATTTTCGTCCTCCCTAGGCTTATTCATGTCCAATTTGGGTTTTTAACCAATCTTGTGCATCCAATAGGTGTGTTTGTGTCATTGGATGAACATTTAGGTCATTTTCGTCCTCCCTAGGCTTATTCTTGTCCAATTAGGGTTTTTAACCAATCTTGTGCATCCAATAAGTTCATTTGTGTCATTGGATTAACATTTAGGTCATTTTCGTCCTTCCTAGGCTTATTCTTGTCCAATTAGGGTTTCTAACCAATCTTGTGCATCCAATAGGTGTGTTTGTGTCATTGGATGAACATTTCGGTCATTTTCGTCCTCCCTAGGCTTATTCTTGTCCAATTAGGGTTTTTAACCAATCTTGTGCATCCAATAAGTTCATTTGTGTCATTGGGTGAACATTTAGGTCATTTTCGTCCTCCCTAGGCTTATTCTTGTCCAATTAGGGTTTCTAACCAATCTTGTGCATCTAATAGGTGTGTTTAGTCATTTGATGAACATTTAGGTTATTTTCGTCCTCCCTAGGCTTATTCTTGTCCAATTAGGGTTTTTAACCAATCTTGTGCATCCAATAAGTTCATTTGTGTCATTGGATTAACATTTAGGTCATTTTCGTCCTCCCTACGCTTATTCTTGTCCAATTAGGGTTTCTAACCAATCTTGTGCATCCAATAGGTGTGTTTGTGTCATTGGATGAACATTTAGGTCATTTTCGTCCTCTTTAGGCTTATTCTTGTCCAATTATGGTTTTTAACCAATCTTGTGCATCCAATAGGTGTGTTTGTGTCTTTGGATGAACATTTGGGTCATTTTCGTCCTCCCTAGGCTTATTCTTGTCCAATTAGGGTTTTTAACCAATCTTGTGCATCCAATAAGTTCATTTGTGTCATTGGGTGAACATTTAGGTCATTTTCGTCCTCCCTAGGCTTATTCTTGTCCAATTAGGGTTTCTAACCAATCTTGTGCATCCAATAGGTGTGTTTGTGTCATTGGATGAACATTTAGGTCATTTTCGTACTCCCCATGCTTATTCTTGTCCATTTAGGGTTTCTAACCAATCTTGTGCATCCAATAGGTGTGTTTGTGTCATTGGATGAACATTTAGGCCATTTTCGTCCTCCCTATGCTTATTCTTGTCCAATTAGGGTTTTTAACGAATCTTGTGCATCCAATAGGTGTGTTTGTGTCATTGGATGAACATTTAGGTCATTTTCGTCCTCCCTAGGCTTATTCTTGTCCAATTAGGGTTTTTAACCAATCTTGTGCATCCAATAAGTTCATTTGTGTCATTGGGTGAACATTTAGGTCATTTTCGTCCTCCCTAGGCTTATTCTTGTCCAATTAGGGTTTCTAACCAATCTTGTGCATCCAATAGGTGTGTTTGTGTCATTGGATGAACATTTAGGTCATTTTCGTCCTCCCTAGGCTTATTCTTTTCCAATTAGGGTTTTTAACCAATCTTGTGCATCCAATAATTTCATTTGTGTCATTGGATGAATAGTTAGGTCATTTTCGTCCTCCCTAGGCTTATTCTTGTCAAATTAGGGTTTCTAACCAATCGTGTGCATCCAATAGGTGTGTTTGTGTCATTGGATGAACATTTAGGTCATTTTCGTCCTCCCTAGTCTTATTCTTGTCCAATTAGGGTTTTAAGCAATCTTGTGCATCCAATAAGTTCATTTGTGTCATTGGATGAATATTTAGGTCATTTTCATCCTCCCTAGGCTTATTCTTGTCCAATTAGGGTTTCTAACCAATCTTGTGCATCCAATAGGTATGTTAGTGTCATTGGATGAACATTTAGGTCATTTTCGTCCTCCCTAGGCTTATTCTTGTCCAATTAGGGTTTTTAACCAATCTTGTGCATCCAATAAGTTCATTTGTGTCATTGGATGAACATTTAGGTCATTTTCGTCCTCTCAAGGCTTATTCTTGTCCAATTAGGGTTTCTAACCAATCTTGTGCATCCAATAGGTGTGTTTGTGTCATTGGATGAACATTTAGGTCATTTTCGTCCTCCCTAGTCTTATTCTTGTCCAATTAGGGTTTTAAGCAATCTTGTGCATCCAATAAGTTCATTTGTGTCATTGGATGAATATTTAGGTCATTTTCATCCTCCCTAGGCTTATTCTTGTCCAATTAGGGTTTCTAACCAATCTTGTGCATCCAATAGGTGTGTTTGTGTCATTGGATGGACATTTAGGTCATTTTCGTCCTCCCTATGCTTATTCTTGTCCAATTAGGATTTTAACCAATCTTGTGCATTAAATAGGTGTGTTTGTGTCGTTGGATGAACATTTAGGTCATTTTCGTCTTCCCTAGGCTTATTCTTGTCCAATTAGGGTTTTTAACCAATCTTGTGCATCCAATAAGTTCATTTGTGTCATTGGGTGAACATTTAGGTCATTTTCGTCCTCCCTAGGCTTATTCTTGTCCAATTAGGGTTTCTAACCAATCTTGTGCATCCAATAGGTGTGTTTAGTCATTTGACGAACATTTAGGTTATTTTCGTCCTCCCTATGCTTATTCTTGTCGAATTAGGGTTTTTAACCAATCGTGTGCTTCCAATAAGATCATTTGTGTCATTGGATTAACATTTAGGTCATTTTCGTCCTCCCTAGGCTTATTCTTGTGCAATTAGGGTTTTTAACCTATCTTGTGCATCCAATTGGTGTGTTTGTGTCATTGGATGAACATTTAGGTCATTTTCGTCCTCCCTAGTCTTATTCTTGTCCAATTAGGGTTTTAAGCAATCTTGTGCATCCAATAAGTTCATTTGTGTCATTGGATGAATATTTAGGTCATTTTCATCCTCCCTAGGCTTATTCTTGTCCAATTAGGGTTTCTAACCAATCTTGTGCATCCAATAGGTGTGTTTGTGTCATTGGATAAACATTTAGGTCATTTTCGTCCTCCCTAGTCTTATTCTTGTCCAATTAGGGTTTTAAGCAATCTTGTGCATCCAATAAGTTCATTTGTGTCATTGGATGAATATTTAGGTCATTTTCGTCCTCCCTAGGCTTATTCTTTTCCAATTAGGGTTTCTAACCAATCTTGTGCATCCAATAGGTGTGTTTGTGTCATTGGATGAACATTT
Source organism: Cicer pinnatifidum (assembly GCA_037974775.1). Lineage (NCBI taxonomy): Eukaryota > Viridiplantae > Streptophyta > Magnoliopsida > Fabales > Fabaceae > Cicer > Cicer pinnatifidum. The sequence continues at coordinate 142,291 of JBBPBR010000454.1, forward strand.
AGGTTATTTTCGTCCTTCCTAGTCTTATTCTTGTCCAATTAGGGTTTTAAGCAATCTTGTGCATCCAATAAGTTCATTTGTGTCATTGGATGAATATTTAGGTCATTTTCATCCTCCCTAGGCTTATTCTTGTCCAATTAGGGTTTCTAACCAATCTTATGCATCCAATAGGTGTGTTTGTGTCATTGGATGAACATTTAGGTCATTTTCGTCCTCCCTATGCTTATTCTTGTCCAATTAGGGTTTTTAACCAATCTTGTGCATCCAATAAGTTCATTTGTGTCATTGGATTAACATTTAGGTCATTTTCGTCCTTCCTAGGCTTATTCTTGTCCAATTAGGGTTTCTAACCAATCTTGTGCATCCAATAGGTGTGTTTGTGTCATTGGATGATCATTTAGGTTATTTTCGTCCTCCCTAGTCTTATTCTTGTCCAATTAGGGTTTTAAGCAATCTTGTGCATCCAATAAGTTCATTTGTGTCATTGGATGAATATTTAGGTCATTTTCATCCTCCCTAGGCTTATTCTTGTCCAATTAGGGTTTCTAACCAATCTTGTGCATCCAATAGGTGTGTTTGTGTAATTGGATGAACATTTAAGTCATTTTCGTCCTCCCTAGGCTTATTCTTGTCCAATTAAGGTTTCTAACCAATCTTGTGCATCCAATAGGTGTGTTTGTGTCATTGGATGAACATTTAGGTCATTTTCGTCCTTCCTAGGCTTATTCTTGTCCAATTAGGGTTCTAAGCAATCTTGTGCATCCAATAAGTTCATTTGTGTCATTGGATGAATATTTAGATCATTTTCATCCTCCCTAGGCTTATTCTTGTCCAATTAGGGTTTCTAACCAATCTTGTGCATCCAATAGGTGTGTTTGTGTCATTGGATGAACATTTAGGTCATTTTCGTCCTCCCTAGGCTTATTCTTGTCCAATTAGGGTTTTTAACCAATCTTGTGCCTCCAATAAGTTCATTTGTGTCATTCGATGAACATTTAGGTCATTTTCGTCCTTCCTAGACTTATTCTTGTCCAATTAGGGTTTTTATCCAATCTTGTGCATCCAATAAGTTCATTTGTGTCATTGGATTAACATTTAGGTCATTTTCGTCCTCCCAAGGCTAATTCTTGTCCAATTAGGGTTTCTAACCAATCTTGTGAATCCAATAGGTGTGTTTGTGTCATTGGATGAACATTTAGGTCATTTTCGTCCTCCCTAGGCTTATTCTTTTCCAATTAGGGTTTTAAGCAATCTTGTGCATCCAATAAGTTCATTTGTGTCACTGGATGAATATTTAGGTCATTTTCATCCTCCCTAGGCTTATTCTTGTCCAATTAGGGATTTTAACCAATCTTTTGCCTCCAATAAGTTCATTTGTGTCATTGGATTAACATTTAGGTCATTTTCGTCCTTCCTAGGCTTATTCTTGTCCAATTAGGGTTTTTAACCAATCTTGTGCATCCAATAAGTTCATTTGTGTCATTGGATTAACATTTAGGTCATTTTCATCCTCCCTAGGCTTATTCTTGTCCAATTAGGGTTTCTAACCAATCTTGTGCATCCAATAAGTTCATTTGTGTCATTGGATGAACATTTAGGTCATTTTCGTCCTCCCTATGCTTATTCTTGTCCAATTAGGGTTTTTAACCAATCTTGTGCACCCAATAGGTGTGTTTGTGTCATTGGATGAACATTTAGGTCATTTTCGCCCTCCCTAGGCTTATTCTTGTCCAATTAGGGTTTTAAACCAATCTTGTGCATCCAATAAGTTCATTTGTGTCATTGGGTGAACATTTAGGTCATTTTCATCCTCCCTAGGCATATTCATGTCCAATTAGGGTTTTTAACCAATCTTGTGCATCCAATAAGTTCATTTGTGTCATTGGATTAACATTTAGGTCATTTTCGTCCTTCCTAGGCTTATTCTTGTCCAATTAGGGTTTCTAACCATTCTTGTGCATCCAATAGGTGTGTTTGTGTCATTGGATGAACATTTAGGTTATTTTCGTCCTCCCTAGTCTTATTCTTGTCCAATTAGGGTTCTAAGAAATCTTGTGCATCCAATAAGTTCATTTGTGTCATTGGATGAATATTTAGATCATTTTCATCCTCCCTAGGCTTATTCTTGTCCAATTAGGGTTTCTAACCAATCTTGTGCATCCAATAGGTGTGTTTGTGTCATTGGATGAACATTTAGGTCATTTTCGTCCTCCCTAGGCTTATTCTTGTCCAATTAGGGTTTTTAACCAATCTTGTGCCTCCAATAAGTTCATTTGTGTCATTAGATTAACATTTAGGTCATTTTCGTCCTCCCTAGGCTTATTCTTGTCCAATTAGGGTTTCTAACCAATCTTGTGCGTCCAATAGGTGTGTTTAGTCATTTGATGAACATTTAGGTTATTTTCGTCCTCCCTAGGCTTATTCTTGTCCAATTAGGGTTTCTAACCAATCTTGTGCATCCAATAGGTGTGTTTGTGTCATTGGATGAACATTTAGGTCATTTTCGTCCTCCCTAGGCATATTCTTTTCCAATTAGGGTTTTAAGCAATCTTATGCATCCAATAAGTTCATTTGTGTCATTGGATGCATATTTAGGTCATTTTCATCCTCCCTAGGCTTATTCTTGTCCAATTAGGGATTTTAACCAATCTTGTGCCTCCAATAAGTTCATTTGTGTCATTGGATTAACATTTAGGTCATTTTCGTCCTTCCTAGGCTTATTCTTGTCCAATTAGGGTTTTTAACCAATCTTGTGCATCCAATATGTTCATTTGTGTCATTGGATTAACATTTAGGTCATTTTCGTCCTCCCAAGGCTTATTCTTGTCCAATTAGGGTTTCTAACCAATCTTGTGAATCCAATAGGTGTGTTTGTGTCATTGGATGAACATTTAGGTCATTTTAGTCATCCCTAGGCTTATTCTTGTCCAATTAGGGTTTTTAACCAATCTTGTGCATCCAATAAGTTCATTTGTGTCATTGGATTAACATTTAGGTCATTTTCGTCCTTCCTAGGCTTATTCTTGTCCAATTAGGGTTTCTAACCAATCTTGTGCATCCAATAGGTGTGTTTGTGTCATTGGATGAACATTTAGGTTATTTTCGTCCTCCCTAGTCTTATTCTTGTCCAATTAGGGTTTTAAGCAATCTTGTGCATCCAATAGGTGTGTTTGTGTCATTGGATGAACATTTAGGTCATTTTCGTCCTCCCTAGGCTTATTCTTGTCCAATTAGGGTTTTTAACCAATCTTGTGCCTCCAATAAGTTCATTTGTGTCATTAGATTAACATTTAGGTCATTTTCGTCTTTCCTAGACTTATTCTTGTCCAATTAGGGTTTTTAACCAATCTTGTGCATCCAATAAGTTCATTTGTGTCATTGGGTGAACATTTAGGTCATTTTCATCCTCCCTAGGCATATTCATGTCCAATTAGGGTTTTTAACCAATCTTGTGCATCCAATAGGTGTGTTTGTGTCATTGGATGAACATTTAAGTCATTTTCGTCCTCCCTAGGCTTATTCTTGTCCAATTAGGGTTTTTTAACCAATCTTGTGCCTCCAATAAGTTCATTTGTGTCATTAGATTAACATTTAGGTCATTTTCGTCCTTCCTAGACTTATTCTTGTCCAATTAGGGTTTTTATCCTATCTTGTGCATCCAATAAGTTCATTTGTGTCATTGAATTAACATTTAGGTAATTTTCGTCCTCCCTAGGCTTATTCTTGTCCAATTAGGGTTTCTAACCAATCATGTGCATCCAATAGGTGTGTTTGAGTCATTGGATGAACATTTAGGTCATTTTCGTCCTCCCTAGGCTTATTCTATTCCAATTAGGGTTTTAAGCAATCTTGTGCATCCAATAAGTTCATTTGTGTCATTGGATGAATATTTAGGTCATTTTCATCCTCCCTAGGCTTATTCTTGTCCAATTAGGGATTTTAACCAATCTTGTGCCTCCAATAAGTTCATTTTTGTCATTGGATTAACATTTAGGTCATTTTCGTCCTTCCTAGGCTTATTCTTGTCCAATTAGGGTTTTTAACCAATCTTGTGCATCCAATAAGTTCATTTGTGTCATTGGATTAACATTTAGGTCATTTTCGTCCTCCCAAGGCTTATTCTTGTCCAATTAGGGTTTCTAACCAATCTTATGAATCCAATAGGTGTGTTTGTGTCATTGGATGAACATTTAGGTCATTTTCGTCCTCCCTAGGCTTATTCTTGTCCAATTAGGGTTTTCAACCAATCTTATGCATCCAATAAGTTCATTTGTGTCATTGGGTGAACATTTAGGTCATTTTCATCCTCCCTAGGCATATTCATGTCCAATTAGGGTTTTTAACCAATCTTGTGCATCCAATAAGTTCATTTGTGTCATTGGATTAACATTTAGGTCATTTTCGTCCTTCCTAGGCTTATTCTTGTCCAATTAGGGTTTCTAACCAATCTTGTGCATTCGATAGGTGTGTTTGTGTCATTGGATGAACATTTAGGTCATTTTCGTCCTCCCTAGTCTTATTCTTGTCCAATTAGGGTTTTTAACCAATCTTGTGCATCCAATAAGTTCATTTGTGTCATTGGATTAACATTTAGGTCATTTTCATCCTCCCTAGGCTTATTCTTGTCCAATTAGGGTTTCTAACCAATCTTGTGCATCCAATAAGTTCATTTGTGTCATTGGAT